>APFE030402253.1:0-29621 GCA_000404065.3 Pinus taeda
ACTGGAACTTAGTCTTCCTAATTGAGCTTTTGAGACGAAAGATCACATACCTTTTGATCTCATTTGAAAGAGAGTGAGGCTTGTCAAAGTAGAGGAGATTCCTGTTTGGACCCTGGGAAGAGCTTGTACAACATCAAGGCACCAAAGGTTGTAAAGTTCTTCTATTTCAAAGTTAATACAATCAAGTTTACTTTTCTCAATAAGCTATGTTTTATGGTTTATTTCATGGATTCCTTGATCACCATGATGAACATGATTTATTATATTAGCTATGCAGGTGTTATTTGATGTGTGCTTGTTTGTGATTGCAGGCTCTTAAAAGGAAACTCCTTCGGAGCTGTTAGAGCATGGTTGCCACAAACTAGCGTTGGACTTAAGGTAGGGTCTAAAACACCTCTTTAGTTTTTATTAATGAATCACAATATGTTTAGAGAAAGTTAGATTTGCTTGTCCTGGTTGTTGCTAGATATCTATTGATACTAGGGAGATTGGTCTTGTTCTCAAGAACAATTTATCCGGCCAACACTAGAGTAGTAGACATCCAGACCGTGCTGAACAAAGAATTCAGTAGGCCTAAATTTGAAGTAGAGTCTGTTGTGGGGTTCAAGGAAATCACAATGCAACCAAGCGAGACACCATGGGAATTAGATTAGGGGTTGAAGTATAATATCCATGAAGCTAATATGAATCAAACAGATGAACAACATCGCAAATGGTTTGTGGCTTCGCTCCTACCACATCTGAGGGTTGCGCTCTCACAACAGCAGATAACGACTCAGGCAGAGGCCTTGGAGATTGCAATGAGACTGCATGAAACATTGATGCAAGATCCAAATTTGGGGGTTCAGTAGATCCATGCACAGCTAAAAAATATTTTCTTAGAGATGAAAAGTTTGAAGAAGGACAGAACAGTTTGACCAGAGGTATGCGAGGAAGTATGGTGTTTGAAACGCAAGAGTCAGGGGCATGACAAAGACCATTGTCCAGTCTTTGTGAACTATATTGCAGGAGGAGGACCAATGCCTTTGAGGCTGGAAGATCAGGAAGGAATGAGCAGGGAGCCTGCATTGTGTTGTGCTATCTGTCAGGTGGCAAGAAAACATGTCACGGATAACTGTCATTTGTTGCAGAATTTTGTACAGACACCACAACAATTGTTTTGCAACTTTTGTAGGTCGGTAAGGCATAGTAAGCGTAATTACAGAAGTTACGAATTGATGATGGATAGAACTCTCACCTATAGCATTCAGGTAGAAACACGCCCCCCTATCTAGGGCATGTGGATGGCACAGATAGGCCTTCAAGGGTACGGACAAGGCCGAGGTGAAGGAGGACCTGGCAAAGGTCAAGGACAGTTGATTTGCTATAATTGTCAAGGACCAGGACACTATGCCCATGATTTCACTAACCCGGGGCATCCGTCGTACAAGTATTGCACTATGTTTGATCATGAAATGAAAGATTGTCCTATGCTCATAGCAAGGATACATGACAAAGGGTTGGTACCACCTCAGCCAACTCAGAACCTGCAAATGATGAGGTCTAAGCCATGCAAAGAGGATCCGAATGTAAATATAGTGCTTCGAAGTGGAATCACAATAGGAGGTGATAAGGGGAAACAACCTAAGGACAATACATGGGTTCACAAAGCTCCGACGAAGGAGGTTGAGTTCGATTTGGAGTGTGCATGTGAAACATTCATGGAGGTGAAGAAGAGCTTGCTTGAGGCCTCCACCTCAGGGAGCAAGGATAAGCCTGATTAGGAGATGGACCCTTCTATGCTTACAACCTTCTTGGAGACCTGGATGAAGCTACTGTGTGATAGAAAGGTTGTGAAAGGGTTGCAAGAACTCATAAATAGATGTGCTAGGAATACTCTGGCTGAGCCATGTGTAGTACAAAAGCTTGGTAAGCATAAAACAAGGATGGGAAGGAAGATGAGGCTGATTGCATAGATAGGATAGTATGAGATGGATCAGGTTATCTTGGACTTGGGGTCAGACGCGGATGTCCTACCGAAGCAGACTTGGGAGCGGATGAGAAGACCCGCACTGCAGTGTTCTCCAATTCAGCTAAGGATGGCGAATCAACAGAAGATCATCCCCATGGGGCTGCTGCAAGGGGTGATTGTAGATATTGAAGGTGCGAGTGCACTGGCTGACTTTGAAGTAATAGAAATTGTGGATGAAAACAACCCCTATCCTGTGCTCCTTGGAATTGATTGGGATACTGATATGAACAGGGTAATCAACCTAAAGAAGCGGAAGATGATATTTGAGAAGAAATTGCTCCATGTAATGGTACCCCTAGCTCCTACTAAAGGATCGTGCTATACTAAACCAGTTCACAATTATGAGAGCAATGACGATATTGACTGTATCTATCAGATAACAGTGCAAGACCAAGATTGGGTGAATCCAACAGTGGAGGGATGAATTACATGGGATCACAAGGGTACATGCACCTCAGACTCTGATGAAGAATTAGAGCATTGGCAAAATCAGTTACATAAAGTAACTACACTGAGCTATAACATGATGACCCAGTCATTGTGGTGTGTGTCATCAAAGGTAAGAAATCTACCTACTTATGATGGCTTGAATGATGTAGATATCTTTCTAGATGCAATTGAGATGGAGGTACTAGAAAAAAAGTGCTTCCAGGTGTTGGACTGGGCACTACGCGCTATAGCTGTAAGATGGTGGGGTAGGTAGAAGGGAAGCTTTGATGATTGGCGTGAATGTAGAAGGATGATGAGGACATGATTTGGGCAGCCAAAGGTGTGAATGATAGACAAGTATGATGGGTAGGATGACCTGCACGCACACTTGGCCAAATGGGCTCAAGCTTATGGAGAGAAGCCCCAGCCTGAATGGGTGCACTTGTTCTGTCATACCGTGGATGTCATCCTGATGAACTGGTACGTAGAAATATAGATTCACCCTAGAACAGGTGAATGGGATATTCTACATGAAGGATTCATAATGACATTCAGTTTTGAAGACGAGTTTGACTGTATTGATGAGGCACTACAAGAGGTGAAAGCAACAATCTTTAGGATACTGCAAGATCCTTTATACCTAATTCAGCTTGAGTGGGCTACTTAGTTGAGTCACGCATTAGAATGTTATAATGTAACCACTGAAGAAGAGGATGAGGATCCACAAAAAATTAACATCCCTGAAACATAAGGTCACCATGAGGTTGAACGACCACAGGTTGAGAATCATGATATAACCGCGTCGCTAAAAACGAAACAGGTAAGCATTGGTATGGAGGCAGAGCCCAAATTCATGAAGATTGGAGATTAATAGGATGCCACGATGGTAGATAAGGTCTTTGAATTTCTCTACAAGTACCGGGATTTATTCCCTACCAATTTTATGGATCTAAAGGGGATAATCGGGGACCTAGGTGTTATGAAGATCACGTTGAAGGCCAACGCGAAACCAGTTAAGAAAATGCGTTACCATTTCAATCCGAAGTATAAGGAAAAGGTCTGCTTATATATATACAAGATGCTCGTGGCAGGCATCATTGAGCCCGTGGAAGAATCTAATTGGGTAAGCCCAATGATGGTACAAGAGAAGAAGTAGAAGGATGAAATAAGGATATTTGTGGATCTCAAAAAGATGAATGATGCTTGCATACATGATCCTTTCCCGACTCTGTTTATTGATTAAGTGTTGGACAATGTAGGTGGCCAGGAAGCATATTCCTTCACTGATGGGTTTTCGGGGTACCACCAGATCAAAATCGCTCTAAAATATAGGAGAAATACAACCTTTGTGAAGAATGTGCCTACAATTTTCTTGCGTGTAGTCGTTGCTGTGTTCAAAGAGTTTATTCATAAGTTCCTAGAAGTATACTTTGATTATTGGACTGTGTTTGGGCTGGTGAAATGCCATGTAGCAAGCTTGCGCCTGATGCTGGATACCTGTCGAAGATACCAAATCGCACTCAATATGAAGAAGTGCTTGTTTTGTGTTCCTTTTGGGACCCTGTTGGGTCATGTGATTTGCATATAGGGACTAATGGTAGACCCTGTGAATACTACGGTGATACTAAACTTGGAGGTGCCAACGAGTGTGAAACAACTGCGTGCTATCCTAGGACATACATGATATTACAAAAAGTTTATCAAAGGCTATGCCTAGATCATTGTGCCTATGAAAAATTTGTTGAAGAAGGATGTCACATTCTACTAAAATGAATACTGTAAGAAGAGCTTGGATGTATTGAAAGAAACGATGGTCACCACGCCGATTTTAGGCTTCCCAGATTGAAAGAAGGAGTTTCATGTGCATGTCGATGCGTTGTGTATAACGTTGGGAGAAGTACTGACATAGGCTGGTGGAGAGACTTGGACCATCCTATTTCATTTTCAAGTAGAAGGTTATTCAAGGTATAAAAGAGTTATTCCGCCACCGAGCACGAATGGTTAGCTATGGTATATGCACTTCAGAAGTTTAGGCACTACTTGCTAGGAGGCCATTTTAAGATGTATACAGATCATTCCGTGCTGAAGTACCTTGTCAATAAGCCTGTGTTGGGGGGAGAATCTGTAGGTGGCTGTTATTGTTCTAGGAATATGATTTTGAAGTTATTGTGAAGCTTGGATGACCAGGCCATCTGTCGTGCATTGAAACAGGGGAAGAGCCCACTAATTTGGAGGAGGGGTTGCCTGTCATGCAACTTTTTGTAGTGCGTGTTGTGGATGGTCATTTTGAAGATATCATACACTTCCTAATGAGAGGAACTACCCGAAAAGGATATACCATCCAACAGAAGGAGTTAGTGGTGTGCACGACATATTTTTTTGTCATTGTTGGGCATCTATACAAAATGGGGTTTGATGAGATATTGTGACAATATGTACCTAATTTTAAAAGGAGAAACATCCTCGCGGACACTCATGGGGGTGCCGCGGGAAGACAATACACAGGGAGAGTGATTGCTCAAAAGATTCTACGCGCAGGGTTGTGGTAGCCAACCCTTCATCAGGACTCAAAAGTGTATTGCAAAGCGTGTGATGTGTGTTAAAAACTGGTAGGCCATCGCGGAGGGATGAGATGCCTTTGAATCCACAAATGACGTTGCAACCCCTTAAGAAATGGGTCATGTATTTTGTGGGACCCATTCAGACTTAAGGAAAAATGGGAGCGAGGTACATTATCACTGCGACGGAGTATTTGACTTGTTGGGTGGAGGCACAACTTATGAAGGATTGCATAGGCATGACTACTACAAAGTTCCTCTTTGAGAATGTACTGAGGCGATTTGGTTATCCAAATATTTTGATGAGTGATTGCGGTACACACTTTCTAAATGAGATGATAAACATGCTAATAAAGTAATTTCAAGTATATCACTAGAAGAGCATGCCTTATCACCTGTAGGCTAATGGGATGGTGGAAGCCTTCAATAAAGTGTTGGAGAATGCATTGACCAAGGTTTGCAACACTCAACAAAGTGATTGGGACCTATGCATACCTGTAGTACTATGGGCTTATTGAACAACATGCAAGAAGTTGACTGGACAAACTCCCTTTAGGCTAGTCTATGGCGTTGAAGTGGTAATGCCTATGGAATATATTGTGCTTAGTTTGTGCATAGTAGCGCTCACAAGTATGATGGATCGCAGAGCCCTCGAGGAAAGGCTCGCACAACTGGATGAGCTTGAGGAAGAGAGATTTTTGGCTGGATTTCACCAACAGGTCCAAAAGCAACATGAAAAAGCATGGCATGATTGGCACATTATGCTGTGCACCTTTAAGGTAAATGACTTGGTTTTGTTATATGACAATAAATTTGATAAATTTCTAGGGAAGTTCAGGATGCACTGGTTAGGGCCCTATGTCATTAAGGAGATTACCGACGAAGGAGCAGTATAGTTGGTAAAATTGAATGGAGATCCCTTCCCAAGAAAGGTGAATGGCAGTCATTTGAAGCCATACATCGGTGGTTCGACCATGTAACTAGATGAAGGTAGCATAGTCTTAGCGGTTTAGGTAGTTGAAAGGAGGTGTGAGACTGTAAACGACAATGCCTAGGTCGAGGATCTGCACGATTAGAGAATTGTGTGAAATAAGGAAGTGTCACAAGGTTCGCGGAAACGTGAAGGGAGCTATGCTACCCAAGGAGAAATCGCCCAAGTTAGCCGAAAAGTGACGGTTAAAGTCACTATTCATTATTTGATGGTAGAAATGCGACCAAATGGAGCAGGCAGCCGAGATTTAAGACAAAATTTATGGCTCAGATCTTTGAAAATCTACCACCAATCTGGCATTAATGGACCGAATTTGGGTGGAATAGTCGGATTTGAATTCAAAATGCCCTATAAATTACAAGTGGTTGTCTAGCAAAAAAAACTTTTCTTTTTGAGAATTGAGTTGTTGAGCTCTTAGGCATAGATGAATTGAGAATTCTTCAAGGCTTTGAAAGAGACTCCAACATTTGCAAACTTACCAGAGACATCGTGAGCACTATTGGAAAGCATTATTTTGGCACCCATAGAAGCTATAGATAACAAAGTAGAGGAGCCAGTACTGAAAGTTGAGATGGAGGCAGAGGAAGGTACTCCAGTAGTGGCCGAAGTATTAGAAGAAGTCCCTAAAATATCGAGGACACCAAGACACAAGCCGACCCCAACCAAGGAGACTGTGAAGGATAAAATGGGCAAGCAGCCTGTTATACTGGTGTGTGCATCGCCAAGAAGAAACCCACCAGAATGCACCACACAGGAGAAAGGCAAGGCCATAAATTTGGAGCCGGAGGAAGAAGACATTGAAGACATCATGATGGATGATGAGGATGTGGGAGTCAAAGTAGAGGAGGTTGAAGCCCAGGGTGCATACCCTATTACTCGGTTCCCTGAGTATGTCCCTCGATGCAAGCCCGAGTCCAACATGTTGAAAGACATCGATGAAAGCAAGACTCCCTTGCAAACCCCTTTGCTACTAGATGAGAATTTTTTTGATGGGTCACTGCTGAAACTTGAAGACTGGGACTTGGCCGACCACGAGAAGTTCCCACCCCTGGTAACTGAGCAGCTGATGTGCCACATCATCAATACGAACTCTGGAATGACCGGATTGGAGCTGCGGGGGTGGCTTTGAGGAGTAGAAAAGGCAGGGTTTCTCAACTTGCTTTAGGTGTTGCACTACAACCGCACCCCGGTGACAGTATTAGTCATCAAGCAACTGCTATGCTTGGTGCATGATGGGTGTGTATGGCTGGAGGAGCCAATACCCATCACAGATAGGTTGATTCATAGGATAACACGATTTTCGTATACAGGAGAGAATCTGGCCATGATATTTGGCGGAAAAGGTGATGAGCAGGCCCTCATAGAATCCATGAAAGAAAAGTTTAAACTGGTGAAGAAGCCACGAGGATACGCTATATCCAACATTTATGACCCTGTTGTGAAGGTAGCTACGCAGATTCTAGTAGGAAAGTGATGAGGAAGTGTCGTGTCGGTGAGGTGTCGGTGCCTGTCATTGTGCTAGCAGCCTAGTGCGCCAAAGGAGTCCAATTCAATTGGTCGGACTACCTTCGCGGTGAGTTCCTGGTGAATTATCGTGAGGCATAGGAGCTCAGCAAGATGTTCCACTACATGTGGCTCTTGCTATCAATTGTGCTGGTAGCGTGGGAGCTGCTAGAGGACAGCCAATTCCCTTTGATCACGCTAGACCTCCCAGAAGTAGAAAAGTACACTTTGCTGTGGGTGACCAAGGACACCCAATGAGTCAAGGATAGCAAGATCTTCTAGATCTTAATGGAGATGAACATTCACATGGCCATCAATTGCAAACCGTGATTGTCACCTATGGTGTACTCCAACCTGCAGGGCTACGTAGAATTTAAAGCAGGATTTCCATCATGTATCCATTAGGGTGTAGAAGGACCCTATGTAAAAATGGTATGAATTGCCTTATCTGGAAATAGATGACACCATTGATGTGGTACTCAATCAATGGCTGGCATAGTGGTGCACTACAATAGACTTAGAGGTGGGATGGAGCAAGTCTGCCACGTAGAGGAAGAAGGAGGAGGCTTAAGATGACATAGTTGGTCGAAAAGAGGAAAAAGGAGGCCACTGAAAAGGCCCAAGAGGAGCGCGAGGCCGTGCAGACAAAAAAGCAGACAGGTGGGACAAAGCGGGGCTCTGACAAAGGTATGAGGTCACCTTCACCTGAGACATAGGAGGGGATAGATGAGCAACATGTCCCGGACCCTTAGGAGATGCCCGCCCACATAAAGCACCTAAGAAAGTTGGAGAAAGGAGGGTCGAGGAAGAAATCAAAAGCTACCAAGGCATCAGTAGACCCTATCACGTTAACAAAGGGAAATTTGCATGACATTGGTGACATAGTGAGGGATGTCACCATGGAGGCCCTACAATAGTTTGAGCAGCAGCAGTAGATAATCTTGGGGGAGATCTAGATAGGTTTACAAGAGCTATGAACCCACACGTTGCAGCCTAGCACAATGTCTACTAGCTTGGCTATCGGCACTTCAGAGGCTGTCAATATGTTTCGCGCAAAGGCCTCCATGGTGATCGTGTTGCCTAATGGAGCACTGACCATTGAGAACAAAGCTAATAGGCCCACTGTCAGCACCCTAAAGGGAGTAGGGTTGAATCTGTCGATGCTCCCTGGTGAAATGCTTGACCTCTTATAGGATGGAGTGATTGTAGAGCTGAGGGCTCTTAAGCATTGCACCCTCCAGGTGATCAGTGAACAAAGAATCAACAAGGACAAGATGGCACTACAATGAGACTCTTCCATCGTCACTGCGACCGAGGTGACCAATTAGAAGAAGTGCATTATGTAGGTCATTGAGGAGGCATGCCAAATGGTCCCAGAATTGGCCATTCCTGAGGAGGAGCCAGTCGAGGTGTGCATTCGCAAGCTAGCCATAGGGGTGTACAATATTTGCACAAAGATGGCGAAGGTTTAGTTGGAGTTGAACCTACAGATCACAGAGTTGCAGTAGAAGTCAAGGAGCAGCGGGTGATTGATGTCACAAAAGTAGTAGCGACAATGGATAGTGCAGTAGCAGACTATACACAAATTTTTTAGCAGTCGTTTGAGGTCCTGACAAGCTTGCAAGAGGATCCCAATGTACAACAACTAGATACGGAAGCATGCGAGCTACAACAATGCTATGATGAGGTTAAGGGCATAGCGTGAACAGCCACGCTGACACAAAGACTAGCAAAGCTACAAGAGGTTAAGTAGTTGAAGGAATAGGTGGACGCAATGCTGTACAAGGAAGTAGTACTGAAGGAAAGACTGAAGCCCTGGTTGGATGAGACTTACACAATGACAGGGTCTATTGAAGCAAAGCTTGCAACTCTGTAAGTGACGCAACAAAAGCTTCAAGCCAACATTTCAAGAGAAATGACTAAGTAGATGGTTGAAGACACAAAGCAGGTGGCTACATAGTGCACAGTTGAGGTTGTGGTCATCTGAGTCGAACTGGAAGGTCTTCTCACAAAGATCTCTACACCTACTGTGTGATTTGAGGGTGAGTCATGATGTTTGTGTTGGGGGCCTGTTGGTAACGGGATCCCCCAAGGATAGTTTTGGGGCTAAAAGCCCATCTTTTGGGTAGAATTTTGTAATAAAATTGTAAAGACTCCACATTTTTTGGTCACGGAGCGCGAAGGTGTCATGATTCATAAAGGGTTGTCTGCCCTTAGTTTTGTAAAGTAAAGTCAACTATAAAATATCTACCCATGGTCCGCAGACCATGGGATTGTATAAAAGGAGCGAAGCTCTAAGTAGTTTTAGAGTAATGGGTTGGAGCCAGATAGTCATAGATCTGAAGTAAGAAGTCTAAGTTTCGGGTCATAGTGTAGGTAGAGGCTCTGCAACTGAGTGTGCAAAGGTCTAGGTTTGAAGCCTACAGCTGAGTGCACGGACCCTTGCAGCTGTGTGTGCAGGGTAGATAGAGTCTTTAATCACTTGAAGATATCAATAAAGAGAAGTATTCTGCAAATTTTGTGTCTTTTTTCCGATTAGTGCATCTTGTCATTTCATGTATGAATTTCCTTTAGAATGCTTATGTGTTGCGCAAATGTTGGATAAATGAATGAAAATAAGAATATTTATTTATGCGGTTCTAACTGTGATTATTTAATAAGATAAGTAAGACACTTAGAATAGTTTGGGAATCTGCACAGTACACTACTAACAACGTGAAAGTACCTAAGCAGTAGTCTAGGGCTACACGAAGGTCGATCATGCCTTTTCACAGAGGCACTGATGGCTGGAGTAGAGGGCTCGTCTGGCAAGCCCTAGAACTAATTGACCAGTGCGAACGCAAGAATAGGAGGAATAAAATGACATCACGACCATCTCAAGGTACGGAAACTTGGTTCTAGCACCCCCCCCATACTGCTTCGGGTGGGACTTCGGTTCATGCTTCGTGGGTTGATGTCGAAAGAGACAGTAGTGTATGGAATTGTTTGACTAATTAACGCTGAACCTTGGTAAGGCCGCAACAAGCCAACAATCTAACCTACAAAAAATTCCATTTCAATCTCCTCTATAGATTCCATCCATATCTATGGTATTCCTTCTTTCCCTGTAGCAGTCCTCTCTTCATCTCTAGTTGTACCTTAATCTTAGCTAATTCTCTGTCAAACTCCTCATTTCTCATCCTTCTTCTTATGACATTTTATTTGGAATCTTCCCTTACTCTGGCGTGGCTTACACCTGAACATTTATCATGAATGTAAGAAATCATCTTTTCTTTTCCTTTGTTAGCTTTACCTTGTCCACTTGTAGACTGAAACCAAGCCTTTGTAATAACAAGTTACTCCTTAACCTATTAAAATACCTCACTAATCTATATTTGAACTTGGCCTTTTGGTATCCTTGGTTCTCTCTTCTAAAACTTCTTGAACTTCTCTGATCCTTTTAGCCTTCTTTAAATCTTCACTTCAAATGAGAACATCCACCTGTCCTCCTCTTTCCAACCTCAACTAGAACTTGTAGAGGTTATTTGCCATAATTATTCAAGAACTTCCTATATTCTTGGTTATAGTTCTCCTACTATAATCATCCTCATAACCGCTACTTGTAATCAACAATTTTTTTGACAAATTATTTGAAAGAATAATGATCAATTCACCTCTGGTTCGACCTCATGCAAACATACATTGTTGCCACAATTTTCTCCAATTCTTCTGCTGGCTCTACTATTACAGTCCTTCAATTTTCTTCCTCATCCAATGAAAAACTACTACCTTCTACCAAAATTATATATTCTCTATGTATCCTCAAAGAAGATCAATGTTTGTTCTCTTTTTCAAAGAGCCCAACCCATGTAATTATCAATTTTCTTCAAATCAAATATAAATGTAAAACATTTTACCTAGAAATTTTTTTAACCTGAACCATTGAAATATTTGAGAATAAAATTACCCAACAACCAATTCCACTCCATAGAGCATCAACCTGCTCTGATTTTTTTCCTCCAAATAGTTGATCATCTTTGATACCACTATGATGTGGGAAAATCCAAAATTTCATGTGTATTGAACTTTCGACTTCTAGGATGTCAATGCACTACTAGAATTAAGGTTTCCATACACCTTTAAGCACTTCTTGATTTGGCTTTCTAATCCTATGATAAAATAAACACAGATAATATCTATGCATGTATCAAATTCTTCCCTCAGCTAATTTCCTTAAATCACATAATTGGAATTGCTTCCTTCGTATGACAAATTATGTTAATGGAATGAAGTTTTCATTATATGATTGTCTCTACATGACAATGTAATTCAAATTTGAATGTATGAATTCAAATTGAATGTTACATAGTGGAAATATATCATATGAAGGAAGCAATTCTTGTTATGGTATTTGAGGCAATTGAGTAAGGGTAGAATTCAATACATGCAAAGATATTTTGTGTGTTTATTTGATTGCAGTATCAAAGTACTAGATCAAGAAGTGTTAAAGCTATATGGGAACCTTAATTTCAGTACTGCATTGACATCCCAGAAGTAGAGAAGTTTAAGAAACAATAAATCTGGGATTTTCCCACATCAAAAACAATATCCATAAAAGTTCTAGATATGCTACTCAAGGTTAGGTTTATATATTATTTTCACAGTGTTGGGCATGGGAGACACAAAAATTGTTAGGGGGAGGTGAAGATGATCCACCATTCCTCCAACCAAGTATTGTAATGACATTGTTGTAATATAGGGGGTTAAATACATATAATCAAGCAGAGAGACTATATCGGAGTAAGTACATCAAGAATACATGTAAATCAAGAGAGGATATATTTGTGGGAAGGGTTAAGCAACCAAGTTCTTATTCTATCCTCATGAGTATTTATTCATTAAAGAGATGGTTATGAATTATACATTATAAGTGAATGTTTATAATTTATCTTATCACATACTTTATTTCATCTATATTTATATATTAACTTATTGTAATGACTAATACCTTAATGTATGATTACTTTACAAGGGTCTAAAATGACCCCAACATTTCCCTCACCATCAAATAATTGCTTGTCTAGAGAAAATGTGCAAAACTTCTTGTATATCTACTCCTACAAAAGTATACATAAAATCAACCATGCATACCTATCTGTATAGGCAAACCACCACAAAAATCATCAATTTTATAAGAATATACACATATAAGAGGTTCTACCATGATCTATTGCCCTTCAACCTCCATCTTCAATCTACTAGGTGCCTTTGAAATCAGCAACTCTCCAATGCTTATCTAACCCACCCAAAAATGGTCCTATTGAATCTCCTTCTACACTATCATGCCTTCAAAGCAATTCTTGGCTCATCTTGTGCTCATTTTTCACTTGTGAAACACCCTATGGTGGAGCCACATGCTTTGAACAACCTACAATTTCTATGTTTTCTAGCTTCTGAGGGCATAACCCAAGGAACTATTCTACAAGTCTTATACCAAGGGTTTCATTCAATTCAAATATTTTGGTATCATCATATTTTCCATTAATATCTTGTGTATATATGTCATAGGATGTCTCTTCCTCGAATGCCTTTTTCTCAGGTCATTTCATTCTGAAACTTATTTGCAAAATTT
The DNA here is from genome assembly GCA_000404065.3 of Pinus taeda. NCBI lineage: Eukaryota > Viridiplantae > Streptophyta > Pinopsida > Pinales > Pinaceae > Pinus > Pinus taeda. The sequence goes on from APFE030402253.1 coordinate 13,104, forward strand.
CTTGATGAATGCATATGTTGCAATAACTTTCATTTAAGTGTTCAATGATCAATTCTTGATTCAAATTATCTACTACTCAATCAAATCTATTCATATACTCAATCAATCATAGATTCCCTCACTATATGGCTTTTTCTCATGAAAATTTGTCTTCTTTTGTGTTGCTACTATTAGTATTGGCATCTTTTAGAGTTTCGGTAGTGTACTAGAGTCTATAATTTAGATTCACATGAAGTATGGCTTTGACTATTTGTAAGGCATTTCACATACAACTTGACTTTACTAAGACACGATGCATTAGACTCTACTTAAATGAACTATATTATGAAAAGACTCTTTCGTTGGTACCAAAATAAACTAAATGTTGTTGATTGGGCATTGCAAATGTTAGAAAGGAAATAATGTTATCAAAATGGAATTGACTTAGATTTCAATAGTGGAGAGGATATTCTACCTTGAAGACTCATGTTTAACCCTCTCCCTCTTTCTCTTGACTCTAGTTCGAACTTAGAATACATAATATAACTTGACTCAATCAATTGATACAAGACTACTTCAATATGACTCAATCAAAACATTAATTTTTCATCTTTTCTTTTCAAATAAAATACTTTAGGCTAGACTCTAAACCTGACTAGACTATATTCTTCAAGTTATATAATGGAAACTACAATACTATGTCCCTCAAGTAATAACTATATAATGAAAATTACATTTTCCTTTATATTGCTTTCATTATATACCTTCAGTTCAATATTTCAATGACTTGAGCCTTCTTGTAACAACCTTTATACAAAACTACAAATTATCCATGCCAAAAAATAGTCAGAACTTCTAATATACTCATATCTACCTTTCATAAGAGAATTTGGAAGGTCCCATGTAAGCCTCTCCCTCCATAGCATAGCACTCTTGGTTTCCAAATAAAACCCTATTCAAAACCCTAAAAAAGTGTAGTAATAATGTTCAAATAAAGTAGGGAGTAAAGGATATAAATAATACAACACTTTCATGAAAATAGATTATGGAGTAAAGGATATAAACAATGAAACACATACTAGGTGACTTGGAAGAGATTTGCAAGAAAATTGAGAGCATGAAATATAGAGGAAAATTTGAAAAAGTTGGAAATAGGGCTTTTTATTTGTCTTCACAACTTCAATGAATGAAGTAAATGCTAAGAAATTGTAGGATGTCATATTTTTATTTTCTTGCACCAATACTTCCAACACCATTATTCAATATATGAAAATGCAAATGCATACAACATATATGTGTATATCATTGCCCTGCACAATATTTGTTTAGTCTCATATAATAGCCTTGCATAAGACCAATTGATGCTCATATTACATCCTTGCACAATAGCGAATATGATAGTGGAATGTCTTTAGAGTTACAACCACTAAGGATATTTGGCACTAAAATGATGAAGCCACATAAAATTTATGTAACACCCCACCCCACATTTACCCACTTTTACATACTTACCACGGTAAATGTGAGTTGAGAGTTACTATACATAACCCAAATTCAAAGATGAAATTATGGTAATGGGGTCCACTTGTCCATAATTGTCTGAAAACACCTAGAGACACATGATCACACTGTTACCAACCTAACTTTCCCTTATGATCATTTTCCATGAGCTTAGACCACTCGTTGACCTAGATTTCTTCTCGTTTTCATAGATGTCTGTTAGTGCAGTCATAAATCTCCAGTTGGATGAATAACCCATCTTCAATGTGGTTATAGCCAAGATATTTTGTTTCTGACAGTGCGACCACAAACCTTGTTTAGAAATTTAGGGCCAACATTCAAGCCAACTGCCTAAAAGGTTCCATAACTATATAATGAATATGTATAAGCGTTCATGCTTTGTTCTTAGGCTCTATTGTGGCTCATGCTTACCAAACACATATTATTCATTTATACAAACACTTTGTGACTATGATACTTATAGGTCATGAATGCATAGATTATTCATTGTTTTCATTAGTTTCATTAGATGTTCATCAAGAAGGCTTGCTACCCTCTCATACTAGGTATAATAAAACATAGGCTAACTCATGATTCCATATAAATCATCCAAGAGCCCGTCGAAACATGAATATATCAATAAAAAGAGAACTTCATACAATAAGAAATAAAATATACATGTAACATACACTTAACCATTAATGGAGCCATGACAAACCAATCACATAATTAACACATTAAAGCAAAACTTGTGTTCATTGATATTCATTAAAGAATAACACATATTAACATGTGAATAGTACCAACCAAGTTAGTGACTTCCAAATTCCATCCGACCATACATTGGGCTAAGCTAATTCTTTCTTCCAGCCCACTCATCCATGTGACATATTCCAAACCTGAATTTGGGATTACATGGGATAAACCAAAACATAGCCAAACAAGGAATTTGGAGGAAAACCACTTCCACCCTCAAGCCACAGTGATTTCACCTAACACTAAGTCTTGAAATCGCTAACAACAAAACATGCTTGTATGCCTCATAATTTCTTCACCATACCCAAATAATTTTTCCTGTCTCCACCCACTTGTCAAGGGCTCACCCGGAGAAAACCATCTCCATCCTCAATCCCTGGGATTTTCCAGATACCACCATAACTAGGATAGAAAGCTCAACCAAACAAGGAACCCACTACATCATATCTATCTACGAAATGGAATCATCCAGTAGAACCTATAAGTACAAGTGGCCTTGAAAATAACTCAAAAATCAAAGTTGTCAAATGGAAGTGATACTAGAACTAGATCGTAGTACTCATTGCCCTGATTCCAACGGTGTGAATGACACTCAAATCCAATTTCATATGGTTAAGTCATGGTTGGTCAAAGTTTTGGTCAAAGTTGGACAAGTGGCAAGCTTAAGGAGGCAACAAATTGGAAAAGAACTAATGCATGGAATCTAGCCATTGGAATCGACGAATTTGTTGAATGGTTAATTTACCTAGTGATCCTTATTTTTGAAAAAAATTAAAAAAGGGCAATATTGGTTATAAAAACCAAAAAATAATATTAAGAAAAAAAGGGTGGGTCAAGTCCACCAAACCCACACAACCCACCGACATATTAAAATAGTATTATGGTTGGGGTGGCCGACAGTCAAACCCCGCCACCCCATTGGTGGTTATCATATTATATTAACGGTCGTGGTTATATATAACATATTATATTATGGGGTTGGCTACTTGCCGATGGACCTGACCCCCACCACAGTGGTCACATCACATAAATGCGGGATCGACGGGGCTCGAACTTTCCTGGCCCACGTGGGTCGGCCCCCACCAGGTGGTCCCATATATAACATAGATTAAAATGAAACAGACCATATATACCAACCACCAAAGGTTCATTGCCATAAAAAATCACTGCTGATATATGTAAAACAAATATGTGCCAAGGTGGGGGGTTAGTGGGGTTGGAACCCCCAACCTCCCCACCACTATTCATATCACTTCACCAATGGACCAAATGGTCCACATGGTAAAGTTTGCCACCAAAAAAATTATATAAACTTTTCATTCTAGTCAATAGACAGTGAAGCGGAGGCAGAGGTTAGAACCACGATCCAGGAGGAACCCTAAGTGGGTCCAGTGGTTGGAACCCTAAGCTAGGGCATTAGAAAGATTCCTTGAAGATTCCCTTAGAGGACCAGAGGTGACAGTGTCAAAATTGGGAGAGTTTATAGTCGATTTTGAATGTTGTCGAGCCAAGAATTCATTGGTGATGTCCATTTCTCCAAATGAGCTCTCCATTTTCAAGCCACCATCCGGATTGGAGGTACAAGATTCATTTTTATGAAGTTTATTGTAACTAATTTCTTTGATGACACTTAATAAAAGGAGGCCTCCCCACTATTGTGAAGGGCCTAGAGACGTAGCCCACATTGGGTGAACTCTGTAGTCAAATCATTGTGTCTTGATCTCATGTTTGCTTATGTTTTTTCGCTTCTTTTCATGTGGTTTAAGTTTCATGGTTAATATGATTTTTTATATTCGATTTGAAATGCATCCTTAAAGATAAATATTTGGATCAGGTTTTGTATTAGAATAGGTCTTCTTGATGTGGGTAACATGAGTGAATGCTAACCAAGAACAAGCACCAAAGAGGTGAAGGAAAACTTAAATCCTTTGATCCCAAAGTAGGGTGTGCACCGCGAAGATACAACATGGGATATGAGGAAGCTCGAATCGAGGAAGAGTGAAATTATCACAAGGCTTTCTACACCATGGAAGCGAAGATTGACAAACTTTTTCTAGAGTATGAGAAAAAAATCAAGCCCGAGAAGAAAGAGGCAGATGACCATGCATCGATAAATCATGGAGGCGGTGGAGAAGATCCTTCTCCCTCTCCATCTTCAAGTGGAATCTATTCTTCTTCTTCTTATTCTCATCATAATTCATCTAAAAATCCCTTTTTAAAGCTAGATGTCAAATTTCATTTACCTATTTTTAGTGGAGAATCTAATGTAAAAAATATAGATAACTAGATAAGACAGGTTGAAGTGTATTGTTGCATACAACAAATCAAAGAAGATGAAGTCAAGATCTAGCTAGCATCTGTTTGATTGAGTGGAACCTCTCTCATCTGGTGGGAAGGAAAACTGCAGTAAGGTGGTAAGAGTAGTCATAAAATTATTTCATCTTGGTCTAAGTTCATCTCTTCTTTAAGAGGAAAATTTTGTCCATTGGGTCATATATAGAAGGCCGTGATGGAATGGTAACATTTGAAGTAAAGAAAAGGTAAAACTATTCATAATTTTACAAAGGAATTTAGAAAAAAAGCATTAGCATTGAATGTTCCACTAGACACTTTTGAGACATTGATGAAATATATTGGCTCTTTGAATAGTTATTTGCATCATTCATTGTTATTACTTGAACCTATGTCTCTTGATGAAGCTAGTGTGAAGGTTGTACATCTTGAAAGCAAGGAGAAGCATGAACAAGATGATAACCAAAAGAGGACAACAACAACTAAGAGAAGAGGAGAAAATACCTCTTATACTCATTATGAGAAATAAGGGCATGATGAGGAGAATTGTTGGAAACGACATCCAAAATTGAGACCTAAGAGGAACAAATGAAAAAAGAAGTAGAAGACAGTTGCAACTGTGCAACAAGACTAAGAATCGAAATCTGAGGATGATGAGGATATCACAACTGTGTGATTTGTAGGTGGTGGACTAATTGACCTGGGATCAAGCTCAGGTGACGAAATGAAGATTGCAGCTCTTAGGATTGTAGCAGATGGACCCATCGACTTGGGTTCCTATTCAGGCAATGAGACAAAGATTTTAGCAGATGTTGTACCAAAGATGAAAAGGCCACCAAATGTGGCATGGCTCCAAGAACTCAAAGAAATCAACCAAATCATTTAGGTGGAGAATGTTGAACTAAAGAGTCTCCTACAAGAACTAGAGAAGGAGAAATAAAGGTTGCAACATCAATTACAAGCCAAGGAGGAGGCCTTAGAAAAGTTGCAACATAACAAGCATGAGGTCAAAATTGATTCTTCAAATTCATGTACTTTTTATGATGATGATTTCACTGCTTTTGAGAGACATACTACAGGAATTGGATCAAAATTATTGAAGAAAATGGGGTATGTTAGGAAAGGGCCTTGGCAATAATGGCCAAGGCATTGTGAACCCCATCAAAGTGGAAGAATTTCCTTGTTATGCAAGACTTGGGTATGTCAGAAAGGAAGTTAGGGAATGCTCCAAGGCATCCAATGACCAACCAACGATAAATTATGAGTACATTTCACAAAATTCTAGTGATAGTGAGGGTTCCACGATCACTTATTAGAGGAGCACAAAGAGAAAGCGTTCCAAGATGATCCATAAAGTTTGGAGGAGAAAGAATCATTATAGTTGCTGCAACAAGGATAGACACCAGAAACCCACATGTTAAACACTCCAAGCCCAAAAAGAACCCATGAAGAAACTAGCTGGTGAAGATATTCAACAAGAAAATCCACCATAGGGAGATGACCCATTCACTTTGTTAAGTAAGAGATGGTTTTACTAAGTATAGTTGCTTGTCATGGCCACAATTTGTAAATCATGAGTTGCGAATAATTGTAAAGGTGATGATGTATTTTCCATCACTTACTAAAGAAACAATGATGTTTTTGGCCTTTTGTGAGTAGCTGGGGTATTGGTTTCTAGTATTTAAAACTTGACCAAAGAGTGTGTGTTATAAATTCTTGGCAAGTATGGGGTTGTTTGAGTCACGTGTGGTTTCTATGTGATTGCAAAGAATGTAATAGATTTGGATGCAATGCAGATGTTGAAAGTGTGGTTTGATGAGGACGTAGGTAGTATACAGGATGTGGTCAAGCTTTTGGAGGACCAAAAGCTCCTTGGTGGGGAGGAATGATCCAAGAGGATCCAAAAGTACAAGTGGCCTTGAAAATAGCTCAAATATCAAAGTTTTCAGATGGAAGTGAAACCTAGACAAGATCATAGTACTCATTTCCCTAATTCCAATGGTGCAACTAACATTCAAATCCAAGTTCGTTTCGTCAAGTTATGGCTGGTCAAATTTTTGGTCAAAGTTGGAAAAGTGGCAGGCTTAAGAAGGCAAAAAATTAGCAAAGACCCAACGCACAGAATCCGGCCACCGGAATTGATGAATTTGTTGAGTGGTTAATTTACCCAATGACCCTTATTTTCAACAAAATTAAAAAATGCCAATATTACTTATAAAAACCCAAAAATAATATTAAGAAAAAAATGGTGAGTCAGGTTCACTAGACCCGCCCACCCCACCGGCATATTAAAATAGTATTATGGTTGGGGTGGTAGGCGGTCAAACCCCACCACCCCAGTCATGGTTACCATAGTATATTATTGGCCATGGTTATATATAACTTATTATATTACCTGGTGGGCCATGCACTGGTGGACCCGACCCCCCTCACAGTTGTTGAATCACATAAATGCGGGACCAATAGAGCTCGAACCTTCCCATCCCACATGGTCTAGCCCCCACTGGGTGGTCCCAACTAAAACACATATTACAATGAAACAAACCATATATACCAACCGCCAATGGTTCATTACCATAAAGCATAAACATCAATATATGTAAAATGAATATGGGCCAAGGTGGTGGGCCAGTGGGGTTGGAACCCTCAACCTCCCCACCATTATTGATATCACTTCACCAATGGACCAAACGATCCACATGGTAAACTTTGCTGCCAAAAAATTTATATAAACCTTTCATTCCAGTCGACGGGCAGTGAAGGGGAGGCAGAGGTCGAAACTAGGAGTGTGGAATCACGATCCAAGCGGAACCCTGACTGGGTCTAGGGGTTAGAACCCTGAGCCAGGGAATGAGAAAGATTCCTTGAAGATTCCCTTATAGGGTTGGAGGTGACAGTGTCAAAATTGGCCAAGTTTATAGTTGATTTTACATGTTTTCACGCCAAGAATTCATTGGTGATGTTTATTTCTCCAATTGAGCTCTCCATTTTCAATCCATCATTCGGGTTGGAGGTATAAGGTTTATTTTTATTAAGTTGCTTGTAACTGATTTCTTTGATGAAACTTAATAAAAGAAGGCCTCCCCACTATTGAGCAGAGCCCGGAGACATAGCTCACATTGGGTGAACTCTGTAATCAAATCTTTGTGTCTTGATCTCATTTTTTCTTATGTCTTTCTGCTTGTTTTCTTGTGGTTTAAGTTTCATGGTTAATATTATCTCTTATGTGTAATTCTAAATTCATCCTTGAAATTAAATATCTAGATCAAGTTTGGTATTAGAGCAGGTCTTCTTGATGTGGGTTAAATGAGTGAATTCTAACCAGGAAAAATCTCCCAAAGGTGAAGGAAAACTTAAATCCTTTGATCCCAAAGTGGGGCATGCACCACAAAGACATTCTACATTAAGGAAGATCAAAATTGTCACAAGGCTTTCTACACCATGGCAGAGAAAGTTGACAAGCTATTTGTAGAGTATGAGAAGACAACCAAGCTTGAGAAGAAAGAGCTAGATGACCATGCATCGGTAATCATGGAGGCAGTGGAGAAGAGCCTCCTCCCTCTCTGTATTCTATTGGCAGTTCTTATTCTTCTTATTCTCATCACTCTAACTTGCATAAGAAGAAAGCATCTAAAAATCCATTTTTAAAGCTAGATGCCAAATTTTATTTACTTGTTTTTAGTGGAGAATCTAATGTACAAAATCTAGATAACTGGATAAGACAGGTTGAAGTGTATTGTCGCATACAAAAAATTAAAGACGATGAAGTCACGATACAACTAGCATCCCTTCGATTGAGTGGCACCTCTCTCGTCTAGTGGGAAGTGAAATTGCAGAAAGGTGGTAAGAGTAGTCATAAAGTTCTTTCATATTGGTCTCAGTCCATTTCTGCTTTAAGAGGACAATTTTATCCATTGGGTTATAGATAGAAGGCCATGATGGAATGGAAACATTTGAAGCAAAGAAAAGGTAAAATTGTTCATAATTTTATAGAGGAGTTTATAAAACAAGCATTAGCATTGAATGTTCCACTAGACACTTCTGAGACGTTGATGAAATATATTAGCTCTTTGCATCGTTATTTGCATCATTCATTGTAATTATTTGAACCTAAGTCTCTTGATGAATCTAGTGTGAAGGTTATACATTTTGAAAGCAAGGAGAAGCATGAAAAAGATGACCTCCCGAAAAGGACAACAAAAACTAAGAAAAGAGGAGAAAATCCCTCTTGTACTCATTGTGAGAAACAAGGGCATGATGAGGAGAATTGCTGGAAATTGCTTCCAGAATTGAGACCTAAGAGGAACGATAGAAAATGGAAGCATAAGATAGTTGCAACTGTGAAACAAGATCAAGAATTTGAATCCAAGGATGATGAGAAGATCACAACTTCAAGATTTGCAGGGGATGGACCAATTGACCTGGGATCAGACTCAGGTGATGAAATGAGGATCATAACTCTTGGGATTGCAGCAGATGGACCCATTGACTTGGGTTTTGATTCGGGCGATAAGACAAAGATTTCAGCAGATGTTGTACCAAAGATGGAAATGGAACCAAATGTTGCATGGCTCCAAGAACTTGAAGAAATCAAACAAACCATTCAGGTGGAGAATGTTGAACTAAGGAGACTCCTACAAGAAGATGAGAAGAAGAAACAAAGGTTGCACCATTAGTTACAAGCTAAGCAGGAGTGATTAGAAAAGTCATAGCATAACAAGCCTGAGGTAAAAAGTGGTTCCTAAATTTAATTATGATGATGATTTCACTACTTTTGAGAGACATACTACAAGAATTGGATCAAAATTGTTGAAGACAATGAGGTATCAAGGAAAGGGCTTCAACATTAATGGCCAAGGCATTTTGAAGCCCATCAAAGTGGAAGAATTGCCTCATTAAGCAGGACTTGGATATGTCGAAAAGGTAGTTGGGGAATTCTCCAAGGCAACCAATGACCAACCAATGATAGATGATGAGATCAATTCACTACATTACAGTGATAGTGAGGGTTCCTCGAGCACTTATCAGAGGAGCTCCAGGAGAAAGTGTTCCAAGACGATCCAGAAATTTTGGAGGAGAAAGAATAATTGTAATTACTGCAATGAGGATGGAAACCAGAAAGGCACGTGTCAAACACTCGAGGCTTGGAAAGCACCCATTAAGAAACTAACTGGTGAAGATATTCAACAAGAAAATCAGGCACATGAAGATGACCCATTCAACTTTTTAAGTAAGATATGGTTTTACTAGGTATAGTTGCTTGTCATGGCCACAATTTGTAAATCATGTGTTACGAACAATTGTAAAAGTGATGATGTGTTTTCCATCACTTAGTAAAGAAACGGTGAATGTTTTTGGCCTTTTGTGAGTAGCTTGGGTATTGGTTTCTAGTATGTAAAGCTTGAGCAAAGAGTATGTGTTATAAACTCTTGGCAAGTATGGGGTTGTTTGAGTCATGTGTGGTTTGTATGTGATTGCAAAGAGTGTATCAAATTTGGAAGAAATGTAGATGTTGAAAGTGTAGTTTGACAAGGATGTAGACAGTATGCAGGATGTGATCATGCTTTTGGAGGACCTAAATCTCGTCAGTGGAGGAGGAATGATCCAAGAGGATCCATAAGTACAAATTGCCTTGAAAATAACTCAAAAATCAAAGTTGTCAGATGGAAGCAAAACTAAGACCAGATCGTAGTACTCATCACCCTAATTCCAATGGTGTGAATGACACTCAAATCCATGTTCATATGGACAAGTGATGGTTGGACAAAGTTTTGGTTAAATTTGGAAAAGTGGTAGGCTTAAGGAGGAAAAGAATTGGTAGATACCTGATGCATGGAATCCAACCATCGGAATTGAAAAATTTGTCAAAGTGTTAGTCTGCCCGGTGACCCTTATTTTTGACAAAATTAAAAAAGGCCAATATTGGTTGTAAGAACCAAAAAATATTATTAAGAAACAAAAGGGTGGGATGGGTCCATTTGACCCTCCCACCCCACCAGCATATTAAAATAGTGTTATGGTTGGTGTGGTAGGTGTCAAACCCTGCTACCTTGGTCGTGGTTACCATATTATAATATCGGTCATGGCTATATATAACATATTATATTACCGGGTGGTCTACCCACTGGCGAACCCAACCCCCACCATAGTTGTCACATCACATAAATGCAGGACTAGCACGGCTCATACCGTCCTAACCCATGTGGGTTGGCCCCCACCAGGCAGGCCAAAATATAAGACATATTACAATGAAACAAACCATATATAATAACCACCAATGATTCATTGCCATAAAACATCATCGCCGATATATGTAAAACTAATATTCGCCTAGGTGGGGGCTCGATGTGGTTGGAACTGCCGACCTCCCTGCCACTATTCATAGTACTTCACTAATGGATCAAACAGTCCACATGGTAAACTCCACCGCCAAAAAATTATGCAAACCTTTCATTCTATTCGATGGGCAGTGAAGCAGAGGTGGAAGTTGAAACTGGGAGTGTAGAACCATGATCCGGGCGGAATCTTGACCGAGTCCAGGGATTGGAACTCTCAACCAGGGTATCAAAAATATTCCTTGAAGATTCCCTTAGAGAGCCAGAGGTGACAGTGTCAGAATTGGGCAAGTTTATAGTCGATTTTGCACATTTTCGTGCTAGAAATTTAGTGGTGACATTTGTTTCTCTATCTGAGTTCTCCAATTTTAGGCCATTATCTGGATTGGAGGTATAAGGGTCATTTTTATGAAGTTACTTGTAACTAATTTCTTTGATGCCACTTAATAAAAGAAGGCCTCCACACTATTGAGCAGGGCCTAAAGACATAGCCCACATTAGGTGAAATCTTTAATCAAATCGTTGTGTCTTGAACTCATGTTTTCTTTTGTTTTTCCATTTATTTTCATTTGGTTTAAGTTTCATGGTTAATATTCTCTATTATATGAAATTCTAAATTCATCCTTGAAGTTAAATATCTGGATCCTGGCATAATGTAAGGTTGTACATGATTGTTAATCCAAGAAATTATCCATGCCAATGACAACAAAAATGACAAGAAAACCAATGCCTGAACCATGCATTCAAATCCCAACAAGATACATAAACATGCACATTGTTACCTGCAAAATTCCTCCTATTGGCTACTCTTTTCTCTTTCCTTTTATGCCCTTGCTAGCTTTTGTTCAATCCTTCTTCTTGGCTACAACTTGAATTCCTCTTGCACAACTTGCTTTCCTTGTGTCCCTGTCTTGTGTCCAAGTGCTCCAGCGTTCTCTCTCTTTTTCCTCTCTTTTACCAAAAGTGAGTGCTAGAATGTTCTCTCTCCATTTTTTTTCTTTTTCTTCATTTTTCCTTACATGCATATTCTTTTACTATTTTTATCCTTTTCTTATCTCTTCCTCTTCCTGACCCGCTGAAGTTGAATTTCTTTCATTTTCATTTTTTCCTCATGTCATTGTGGTCTTGTAATAATTAATTTTCTATTTATTGTTTTTTGCTTCTTTCCAATGCCAATTTCCATAGCCAATAAATAATTAACCACAAGTGGATCCCAATGTATTGTTTCCCCCCACATTCAACTTAGAATATGTGTCCAGCTACCTTGGTTTGATTTTTTCTTTTATAATGTCCATACATTATTTGTTTATCACAAACCCCTCCCCCTTAGGGGAACACCATCCTCGATGTTCTATGACTCTTATAACATGAAAAAACTGCTAAAAAAATGACAAACAAACTGCATATGGAGATTTATAAACACAAATCGATACAATATTCACACACACACACACACACACACACACACACACACACACACACACATATATATGCACATTTTCTTCAACCAACAAATAAAAAATGATATGCTACTTTCAATCAACAAAAAGAAAATCCATAGGCTCATACCTCCACGCTCTATCAACAATAATGGAATCCAAAAGCTAGCACCTCCACTTTCAATCACCAATAAGGGAATCTAGAGGCTTACACCTCCACCCTTAATTAGTGAAAATGGAATCTATAGGTTAACATCTACACCCTCAATCAATAATAAGGGAATCTAAGTGTTCACACCTCCATCCTCAATTATCAACAAGGGAATCTAAAGGCTAGCACCTCCACCCTCAATTAGAAATAAGGAAATCTAGAGGATGACATCTCCACCCTTAATCAACAACAAGGGAATCCATAGGCTCACACCTCCACCCTAAATAAAAAATAAGGGAATCCATAGGTTGGCACCTCCACCCTCAATCCTCAATAAAGGAATCTAGAGGTTGGCACTTCGACCCTCAATCAACAACAAGGGAATCTAAAGGCTAACACCTCCACCCTCAATAAAAAATAATGGAATCCAAACGATGGCGCCTCCACCATCAACCAGGAACAAGAGAATCTAGAGGCTAGCACCTCCACCCTCAATCAACAACAAGGGAATCTAGAGGTTGGCACCTCCACCCTCAATCAACAACAAGGGAATCTAGAGGCTTACAAATCCACCCTTAATCAACAACAAGGGCCCATACAGTCCCATATTTCCTGTCACAACACACTATACAACACATACACATACACAATGTACAACACAACAAATTTACCTATACACATGATACAACACAATGAATACACATGTTACAACGTAATCAATACACATGTTACAATACAACATGTACATAATACACATGGCATAGTACAACATATACATAATAGTAGTATTGCACATCCAGAGACCACATCATCTCTACGAGGAAACCTTGACTTTGGTTCCTTTTCCACACCTTACCGCTTGCATCCATAATCCAAATCCTGGGTCTATTGTTTCTTTTGTTCTTCATGCTTATCTAGCATGTCGTAGATTACACTACTTTTGTTCTACTGATGTATCCTTCGAAATTCCTTGTTCATAGCATAAACATGGGCATTATTATAAGCACAATCATAAATCATCTAGAGCTATCTCTTTCCCAATTGATTCCTCCTACAACTAAGAATATTTTCATTGTTGGAAATAATACTGAGAGGGGGGGTGAATCAGTATTATCCGATCACTTATTTTTCATTTCACAGTCAGATTTGTATACGCTACTTCAAATAGTAAATACCACGTATGTACGCAACTTCAGTTAAGGAAACAAGCGTATATCAGTAGACTTGTAAATTAATTTATTCTTCAGATGTTGATCATTAATTTGTGCATCAAACCATGTAAACAGTAACCAGGAAAAGTGAAACAGAATAGGCAATCACACATAAGAACACAAGATATAAGGTGGAAACCCAATGTGGGTGAAAACCACCTACTGCAATTCGTATCTATCTTTCTTTAATTAGAAACTCCTTTTCACAATGTTTCTGTACTGGTGCAGTCCTTTACCAGTATGCAAGCTACTACCTGCAGAGGGCTACAACCCTCTGTCGTTTTCCATCTTCTCCTGGAAGGGAGCTACAACCCCCTTAGCTCTTGTACTAGTTGAAATACTAGTACGTAGGTGCTGTCCTACAGAAGGCTACAACCTTCTCTTTTCTTCCAGGGACCACGTTTCATAAATTTTCAGACTGGATCCATGAATAATATTACTCAAGCATCAAGTATATCTGCATCAACCAATCTCTTTATACAACCCAATACTGAATCAAACAATTACTTCTCTATAGGCTATACCCAGAAAACAGTAACGGTAACCAGACACCAATCCTGAACCCAGAACACTGTAGCAATAAAATAGAAGTAGCTAAAACATATTTCAAGAGACGTATGCTACTTCACTGTGTAGAACCTGCATGCATACGATTCTGAATCAAGCCCAACCTACGTATACGAAATTTACATTCATAGAACCAGCGTGTATATGCGCCTTTGCTTCACTTAACCTGTGTACAGATCTGTAAAAGATAGTTCACACTTTCAAATATTCAGACATCAGTTATACCCAGATTTTTCAGATTTATAGATCAAGTCATGTGCCAAATATAACAGATCAAAAACACACAAAGATACTACTATTCAAGACTTGAGTTTTTGAACCATCAATAAAACTTATCCATCTTCTTGCGCTCAGGTTCCTCCTTGATTTAGATTTAGCTATGCACCATTAACCAATCACTAGTATTCCAGATCTTGCTCTTTTTTAGATATTCAATCCTTTTGTCACACATTTGTCAAATGATCTCTTTCCCTTTTATATTCTTAGGCCTTTCTCAAACCATGGTCCAAAACCATCGAGAACCAATACTAGGGACCCAATGCCTGGGTTCAACACTTTGGATGCAATACCAAGGACCAAAACGATAGGTTCAAATATGTCAGCCTAAATACCATGGACCAACCATAAGTTTTCCCACATGTACGCACTTTTCTGTGCATGAAAGTGCGTGTATACGCATATGCGACTTTACAATAGCAATCTCGCGTGCATATGCAATCTGGTTAAGATGAACCTGCGTATATGAAGATTTCTTCCATTCTGAGAGCTTGAACTATGATCTGCCATCTGAGTGAGTTGTCAACAAGGACAACACCTGTGCCATACTACGAAACCTGTGTCATAATGCCAATAATCTCCCCCTTTGGACTTGATGGCAACCCCAAGTCACTTAAAGTCATTCTCCCCCTTTGTCATCAAAGGCAAAGGGTTATGCTCCCCCTGAGTATATGCTGAATTCTCTGCTCTGCTCTGCTATCCAAGCTCCCCCTGGTTGTAGGCAAGGTCTGCTAGAAGATTTTCTACATGACTTTATACATTTAGAAATGACCTTCCTACCATCAAAGACTCATACATACATCCTTCTCCCAACCAAGTGGGGATTGACTCATCTACCCAACCAAGTGGGGATACACCAAGAATTTACACATGATAAAAACAAGAACATTACTTCATCCATCCTAAGCATAGTGGGGAAACCAAGATAGGTCGTATAAGAAAAGAAATACATGACATAGAGACGAAATATCTACAGTAATATTATGGTAACAACTATCATCAGAAGCATCTGTCAGTCATCATTCAGACCAACAAAAATGTTCTCCCTCTGCACCTGTTCCACCTGAAATCAAAACAATGGTGAATGTGAACCAACTTCTTCTAAGATAATGCCAACAATGTATTATTAGAAGAATATATGCTCCCCCTGAACCTATGCCAGATGGTCTCTATCAGACCCATATTAGACTCCTTTCATCCTAAGTCCTGGCCCACTGTTTGTCTTCAAAACAACATATACGTGACTCTACCCATAGAAACTGACGTATGTACGCAGATCCTTCTCATGAAACTCGCATACAAAAAATTTTCTCTGAACTAGACAAGATTCAGTAGCAAGATGATGCATCAACTAACCCCAGCTTCTGTCTGAGGTATTCAAATGTCTCCCTGGGCAGTGGTTTGGTGAGTATATTAGCAACTTGTTCCTTAGAGAGAACATACTCCAATTTAACCTTTTGTTCAAGCACTTGTTCCTGGAGAAAATGATACGTGATAGGTATGTGCTTAGCTTTGAATGCATGAGAGGATTCTTTGAAATACTAATTGCACTTTTATTATCACAAAAAATGGAGATACTAAGCATTTTACCATGACACATGGTAAAATGGAAATGGGATTTTTACCAAGCATACATGGTAATGACACATATTCATTGGATTACTCTCAAGTATATCATCAATTTTACTGAGAAGATAATGCCAGCTCTTGCCGATTCTGTTTGCCCGACTCAACCAAAGACGGAAGACAGTCAGCCAACTTCACTCAGGAAAATACTGAATGCTTGCGGCATTAAGGAGTAGATTTAGAAATAGTTAGATAGTAGATTTAATTTTAGAAATAGTTTTGCTTAGAAAGAGGACAGTCATTTAAACCGAATCCTCAATTTCTGTAAATAGTTTATTTAGTTAGTAGTATTTAAACCCTTCTCATGCATTTAGAGAAGGGTCCAGAAATTTATCAAAAACTTGTCCTCAGAACATGCACTTTTGCACCCTCAGAGGAGGTTTTGG
>APFE030402253.1:29641-81459 GCA_000404065.3 Pinus taeda
TGATATTTTCATTTGATATCTGCTATTGATGTTGCACTTCTGTACTCTTAGTGGATGTTAAATCAAGGAGAGATAAATAAATTGTTGCTTGAAGCTCATGAGTAGGACTAGTTATAAATGGTACTTTTATCTCTTAACCATTTCTGCTTATGCGTTAAAGTGATATTCAGTTTTTAGTTATTTATATATTACAGCATGGATGTTTGAGCTATCATTTGGAAATTTTGTACAGTGATAACTATTTGTTTATGTTTAGTGTATGAATAGCTTATTTATGCGATAAGTTTTCACAACTGTTTCATCTAACTTCTTATACAAAGTATTTCCTCATTATTGAATTCCTTTCTTATGATAGCTGAATGATCTTTATTACCAGTTATTGTTTGAAATCTTTTTAGATCGCATAGAAGAAAGATCACACCCTGGGTTAGCATAAATTTCGATGTTTTTCTGTTTATTAGAATACAATAGCATAACATTAGATTAGAATTAGGATAGAAGTATTCCATTTATAACAGAAATACCCATCTTTATCACACACACACACACTGAATTGGGAAACTGGTCCCATATCCCCAATCAGACCCACTATACCAAACGGATAAGGAGCTGCCAACCAAGGTCCGGATTGGGCGGGTATCCCCCTTGTTGTTGACCCGATTTTCGGGGCCTTCAACATATTTGGAGCTCGAAGGAGGGCCTGAACTACGAATGGAAAGTAAATCCAAATCAAAATACCATTCTGAGAGTAAATCACCCTCGCCATCTCCCCCGACTTCTCCATTACACTTAAATCCAGAGTTAGAAGTCACCAGAGCATCAACCGTTGCTACAAATCTTGACATTTCAGAACAATCTGTTATTGAACCTCCTGAAGTTGAATCTCTGATTCACAAACTTCAACGATTTTCCATTTCCCCTCAAATATCTGATAAATCTCAGAGCAGTGTGACTTCGCAGTATAACCCTGCTCATCTCCTGACCAGATTAAAGAGTGAAAATTTTGGTGTTCGGCCAACTGAATTACCTCTTCCCAAAAGGAAAAGAGCAAGGAAATCACCTAAAGGGTCCGACAGTGAGACTCTTTTATCAACATCATCCATCTCAACCTCTCCATCGTGAAGTCAACCATCTACTCCTCCACCCCAGACCATTATTAATCCACCTAGTGGAATCCCTACAACTCCTCCTCAATCATCTGCGATCATAATCACCTCATCTTCCCAACCACAGGGATCATCTTCTGCAAATCCCCCTGTTAGCAGTTCAACAATGACCCAGTCTCCATGGAACAACCCTGGGGCAGTCTTAATGCCTGCACCCTTGAGTCAAATACCAGTTCATCCTGAGAAATGGCTGCCTAAGTTCAATCTCGAGGCAGGCATGCTAGCACAGGAGCACATAAACAACTTTATGCTATCCATCAACCTCAACGGGGTTACTAATGAAAATGTTGTTGTTCAACTATTTCCTTATACCCTACAAGGAACATCCGGATCGTGGTATTTCTCATTACCCTCTGCATCTATTACCAGTTGGGACATCTTCCAAGACCAATTTCTAACCAAGTTTGGTGACGACAGGTCTACGGCAACATTAATCAATGACCTATCCAACCTTAGGGCAGAATCTAGAGAGCATATCAAAGATTTCAATCTATGTTTCAATAAAATTCTAAACAAAATTCCTACTACTTCCCAGCCCAGCAAGGAAGTGCGATGTGAATGGTATATCACTGCATTACCATCGAACATAGCAATCTTCATGGACAGGGACAATAAAACAACCCTAGCCGAAAACATGAAAGAAGCCATAGTAGTAGAGAAACGTATAATAGCTTTAGAGAAGAAATCCACGATAGAAGAATGGAAGTCTAAGAAGGTCACCTTCAAAGAATAGTCCAAGAAGAAACAAGCAAAAGATCCATTCGATTTGGAGGGATTGCAAAATGTTCTGAAGACCATGTCCAATGAAATGTTCGACATAAAAAAGCAAGTAGCAGAAACTTCTTCAAAGAGACCCTACAGAGCTTTTAAAAGAGGCTCGTCAACGGATTCGAGGCCACCCAATGCTATAACAAGTGCTGAATCCGAGGAAGAGGAAGAGGAAATTGCCATTGAAGGGCAAACCGATCATGAAGAAGTTGTAGAATTACAAGGAATGTGGGATTTCATCCTCCCACAACAAGAAGATCAAGAAGTATTCCCAGTTAACACACGAAGTAGAAATCGGCTTGATCCTCCCCAAACTACCCCAAAACCAAAGAGCGCAAGCTCTGCAACGAAGGATAAAGTCGCAACAAAGAAAACGACATCTAAAGCGACTCAAACTAGCCCATTCCAAATAGATTCACCTACTCCATCTAAAACACTGATCGTTTCAGATGAAATGGAGTACAATATCATAGAAGACATGAAAAATACTAGGGCCAACATCACTCTATACGAATTGAGCAAGCTAAAGCATAAACAAAAGATAATGATGAAAGAATTACATGCTGTGCCAGTTGCACCTTTGCCTGCCGTTGTAATTTCTCAAGCTTCTCAGAACATGGGAAGACCTTCAACTAATACGACTAACAAGATTGATCCAAATGACATCGCTTTAATTGGAGGTAGATCGAGATCTCATACTTCCCATTTTCTCCTTACTTATGAATTTTTAACAAAAATGTACATAATTTTTTAGTAGATTCAGGTGCTTCATCGAATATTTTACCGAAGTCCATATGCACCAAATTAAACGTTAAACCACAGAAATCCGTTGTTCGCATAGTTCAGCTGGATCAATCTCAATTCGAAGTCATCGACAAACTAAATCAAGTAACCATAAGGCTGTCATCCAACCCGAAGGTATGTCAAGTGATTGACATTTTAGTAACCAATATCCTTGAATTTTATGGCTTAATTCTTAGCAGGGATTGGTCAGAAAAACTGCATGGATACTTTGCAACTGACTGCTCGCACATGTGGCTGCCTTACAATGGTAAGCCTAATAAAATAAAAGTTGAATGAGAATTACATCAGAAGTACATAGTAACGGAATTAGAGGGGGAAAATGAACCAGTAGCATATAACAGTAGCATAATTGGCAATTACTCATTGGATTCTTTTCTCAGCAATTTTAATGCTCATACGTCCGCTTATTTAGAACATTCTGTTTTGTCCCAAGTCGAAATTTTTTCTCAAACAGATAGTTCAAAATGTATCAATTTTTTAGATAGACCTGTAAATAAATCTTTGTTTCGGAAATTATTTTTTGGTGGTTCTAAATCTAACGAAGGAGCAGGAGCAGGATGCGTGCTAATTAGTCTAGAAGGAGACAAAATCATGTTAACATGCAGGCTTGAATTTGATTGTACCAACAATACAGCAAAATATGAGGCTTTAGTTCAAGGGTTGTACAAAGCAATCGGGCTAGATATAAAGTACCTCCAAGTCTTCGGACATTCTGAAATTGTAGTCAGACAGGTACGGAATACTATACATTGCTTATCAGGTCATTTAAAACACTATCAATCTTTAGTTCAATATCTCACTGAGCATTTCATAGAATTCAATATTTCATCAATTCCCAGACTCCAGAATGCAAGCACTGACCTTTTAGCTAACGTAGCTTCTAAGCTCATTCCTTCAGAAGATTTTAGTCTAGATAGATTATCAATAGATTTAATCTATAGACCTTCTATTCCTGACAACATCACAAATTGGACAATATTCAACGACGATCCTGATATCGTAAATTTCCTTACTTTTTAAGGATCCTACTCCAACCAAATAATCGACGAAGATCAACATGATCGACAATTACAACAAGATAGCACTCACAATGATATACCTAAATCAGTGGTCAAGTTAGAAGACCTGTACGATTTGAAAGATCGTTTTAAAAGGTCTACCAATTCGAAGCTCCAAAGTTCGACTTTGAATTATGAACTAGTAAACCTAGGAACCGATGCCAAACCTCAAAACATAAATCTAGGCCTTGGCCTAGCCCCCGAAGAAAAACTAGCATATATTCATCTTTTGAGACAATACAAAAACGTTTTTGCTTGGAATTATGATGAACTCAAAACATATGACACTTCTATCATCCAACATACTATTCCAATGACCAATAACGAAAAACCTGTCCAACAAAAGTTGAGAAAAATTCATCCCAACTTAGAAAATCAGATAAAAATCGAACTCAATAAGCTGTTGAAATCCAAAATAATCTTTCCCATCAAACATTCTAAATGGGTCTCCAATATGGTACCTGTTAGAAAGAAAAAAGGAGATATTAGAATTTGTATTGACTTTCGCAATCTTAACAAAGCCTATCAAAAAGAAAATTTTCCCTTACCACCTATGGAGCAGATATTGCAGGCAGTGGCAGGCTCAAAATTAATGTCTTTCTTGGATGGATTTTCAGGATACAATCAAGTTCTGGTACATCCTGATGATCAATTGAAGATCACATTCAGAACTAAATGGGGCACATATGCATATCGAAAGATGCCATTTGGTTTGATTAATGCTGGTGCCACATTCCAGAGAGCCATGGACATTGCATTTAAAGGTTTAGTGAATAAATCTGTAGTAATTTATTTGGATGATATAACTGTGTACTCCAAGAAACGAGGGTACCATCTCAAAGACTTGAAACAAATCTTCCAATGATGTTTAAGGTACGGAATTTCACTTAACCCAAACAAATCTTTTTTCGCATTAAGTGAAGGGAAACTTCTAGAATTCATAGTGTCAAAATTTGGAATTCACATCGATTCTGACAGAATCAAAGAAATATCTGAAATATCCCTACCTCATAACAAAAAAGCCATGCAATCTTTCCTTGGTCAAATCAATTTTGTAAAGAGATTTGTTCCAAATTTTTCATGAATCGTATCTCCTTTACAAACCATGATAAAAAAGAACTCTAATTTTAAATGGGGCCAAGATGAACATGAAGCATTCAACCTGATCAAACAGGCTATTATTAATGCTCCATCTTTAGCAACTCCGAATTTTTCAGAGCCTTTCATTTTATACACATTTGCCTCAAATAGGTCATATGTTGCGATACTCACTCAAACGAATCAAGAAAAGGTGGAAGCACCAATTGCTTTTTTCAGTTCAAATTTGCAGGGTGCTGAATTAAACTACTCAGATGTGAAGAAACAGGCTTATGCTGTTTTCAAAGCAATCAAATACTTCAGACCTTTTTTACTCAAAACCCATACTAAAATTATAGTACCATTTCCAGCGGTAAGGAATCTTCTATTACAAAAGGATGTGGGTGAGAAGAGGGCCAATTGGGTAATTACCTTACAAGAATATGACATAGAAATTAAACCAGCAAACATTGTAAGAGGTGAAGGCTTTTGCAAAATTATGGCTAGAGCGTCGCAAATTTTTGAAATTCCATCTGTAGAGGTACAAATGTGCGAGGTAAGACTAAACGAAGAAGAGTCATTATACGCTGATATCATTTATTATCTTAAGAATGGATATGCTCCTTCATACCTCGATTATACTAAGAAAATAGCTCTAAGATTAAAAGCCAAACAATATTAGCTCATAAATGATATTCTTTTTAGAATGAATTACGATTCTGTTCTCCTTAGATGTCTTGAGAAATCTGAAGCTGATAAAGTTTTACAGGAACTCCACGATGGGCCAGCAGGCAGACACTATGCTGGAGATGCTACTGCACATAAAATCTTGCATGCAGGGTATTACTGGCCCACGTTATTCAAAGACTCGCACAGTTACATGAGGAAATGTCAAGTCTGCCAAACTACTGCTGGGAGACAAAAGAATCCATCCTTACCACTACAACCAGTTAACATAAATCAACCTTTCAGTCAGTGGGGATTGGACATAATAGGTGAGATCGTTCCTCACTCTTCCAAGTAGCATAGATACATCCTTACAGCAACTGATTATTTTACTAAGTGGGTAGAAGCAGTTCCACTCAAGACGACTAATGTTGAAAATGTCATTGAGTTCATAGATCAATTTATAATCACTAGGTTTGTATTACCTTCCGCTTTAATGTTCGATAATGCATCATACTTTTCTAGAAATGCAATGACTAAATTTTCATTTAAAAGAGGATTCAAACTTAAATATTCGACCAATTATTATCCACAGGGCAACGGGTTAGCCGAGTCTACAAATAAAAACCTAATCAGGATTATGAAAAGAACGGTAGACCAAAATCATAAAAATTGGCATAAATCCTTAATATACGCTTTATGGGCAAACCAAATAACGAGAAAAGCTTCCATCGACACTTCTCCCTTTAATTTAGTTTATGGGAGAGAAGTAGTTCTTCCGACTCATTTAGCAATTCCTTCTTTGTCTCTAGTTCAATACATTGATGAAGTACCAACTTCCTCATTACACCTAAGACTGATGGAAATACTCAAATTAGAAGAACAATAAGAACAAGCTAAGAAAACGCATGCTCATCATCAGGCACTAGTAAAATCCTCTTTTGATTCAAATATAATGACCAAAAAGAATTTTTAGGTGGGAGATTTAGTTTTAAAATGGGACAAGGCACATGAAGAAAAGGGGAAACATACAAAATTTCAAAGAATGTGGCTTGGTCCTTTTCAAATTGTAGAAGTCCTAGGTCCATCGACATTTGTGTTACAAGATTTAGCAGGTAAAAGAGATCCTTTGCCTGTCAATGGACAAATTCTTAAGAAATATTTTCCATAGAAGATTATTCTTCTATTTTGTAGAGTAATAGTTTTTTTTTTTCATAATAAAAACTAGTTGTGAATGGTTACATTAGGCATTTACAAAAAAACACCAACTCTCTTTCAGATTTTGATTTTTCGCTTGTATAAATAGCAAATCTTTTGGAAAATTGATCTTTATTATTGAAAGATACAGTTAAAGACTCTAACCTAGATATGACACTAGTTTCAACTTCATAAAGTTTGATGAAAATAACCTTTAGTGAATAAATTGTTTTATATCAGTGTAATGAAAGGTATCAATAACAAAATAAAGATTCTTTATAGAACAACTACTTTGAAAAACTCTATCATTGTCGTCCAGAGATATCTAAAGAAAACAATGACTTCCTCCCTGCCAAGGAAATCACAACTTTCAGAGGAACAATCCAAGGATACACTTCATCTTGAAGAATGAGAGGTCTCATCACGAACCGGCTTATCATAATCATAGATATTATAACTTGCTGACTTTGCCAAATACTGCATACCACAACAGGGCAATGACTCAAGATTGTTACAATCAAGAGGCAAGGGGTCTCATCACGAGCCAGCTTGTTCAACAAAGTTATAAATCAAGTGAGTGGCTGTGTCATAAATTGGCTATCAAACCAAGACATTGTTCTCTAAGAATAAAAAGAAAATCAAAGCAATAAGTGTGGATGTGGATTCTTCTTTGAGAGTTGTAGGTTTCTTTAAGTAGGATACAGGATCATTGCTGGGTAACAGGTAACCTTGTCGAGGCTATAAACGCCTGTTGGCAGCAGAGACTCTACCTATGACAAATGAGCATATTTAAAACTGGTTTACAAAGAAGACTTTGTTTTATCTTTACAGACCAAGTAATGACTGGTGTAAACACAAGGACTAACTTGAGGTAGCAAATAATCAAAGTTGAAATCAGCTGAAACAAAATGTCATTGATAGGTTAGAGCATAATGTACTTTATCTTTCCATAATAAGTTTAATTTTCTGGGGACGGCAGCGAGAGCGACGGTGGGAGGTCTGCAATGAAGCTAGGGTTTCAGCAGTAAAGTGGCAGAGTCCTGCCTGCTCAGGAGGAAGTTCTGGAGAAAGATCTGGTTAAGGGGAGAAGGAGCCGGTGAGCACCGATTAGTGCTGGAATCCCTTATCATTTGTCGAAAAGAGAGAGTAGAAACAATGGAATGAAGGAGGAATGGAGGCAAATGCGGGGAGGGGAGAGATCCCCTCCTACAAGAATATAAAAAAAGGGGATTCGAGTAAGGAAAGGAATCGGAAGGGACTGTTGGGGAAAACCCTGCAAAAGGGACCAGTTGGCAAACGAGACTCAATGGACAATGCCATCTAAAGGCATCCAAAAAACCTAGGTTTGTGATACCAAATAATAAACTTGAAGATTATAGAAGCTATATGAAATATTATGCTTTAATATGAAAGTTTGTAGGGTTTTGGCCAACTGAGAGAGACTTGTCCAAGTGGATACAGTAGAGATGGAAACCGAAAGGCCATGTTGAATTAAAACTAGGAGCCAAGGGGGTTTTTACAGTCATCTTTTCGAATATAGAGGATAAGGAAAGAATTTTCGAAGGCGACCCTTATTTCATGAATAATGCGGGCCTGTTCATCCGACATTGGGAAGATTTTTACAACCCAGAAGTAGAGAAAATGCTAGCAGCACCAGTTTGGATCAGGCTCTTTGGGCTCCCAATGGAATTCTGGGACCCGGAGATCCTAGAAGGAATAGGAAATGCAATAGGATCATTTGTGAAAATCGTAGAATCCATGAAAAGAGGGAGATATATGTCTTATGCCAGGATCTGTGTGTATATGAACATAATCGAACCCCTCCCAGAATTTATTGAACTGGAGTATCATGATGAGGTTTGGCAACAACCAGTGGACTATGAACATATTCCATTCCGATGTAGAAGATGCCACGAATATGGCCATCTCTATAGACAATGCCCTCTAAATAGAAAAAAGGAACCAATAGACAGGAAAGAAAAGGCGATCCTCACCCTGGAGGACTCAGGCATGGAAGAAGAGGGTTTCCAAGACGTACAAAACAAAAGAAAGGCAAGGAAAAATAAACCCCAGAGATAAGAATCTAGTACCCCTGGAGATGGAAAATAAGTTCAAAGCCTTACAAGAAGAAGAAACAGAGATGGAATACGTGGAAAGCGAGGAGGAACTAATGGAATTAATAAAGGAAATGGGAAAAAAGGAATCAGGACAAGGCGAAGAAGCACAAGGAGAAGTAGAAGAGAATGGAGAACAAACAGAAGAACAAATCCAAATGGAGGTAGATTCTCAGAAAGAGAAAGGAGGGGAAAAAGAACGCATAATGAGAAATATGCTACAGGAATGGAGATATCTGGATGAAAGGTTCATCCTAGAGGAACAGAAACAAGTATACAAAGAAGCTTTTCATAGATATAAAGAAAATTCGGGGACAGATGCAACAAATAAACTGGATCAGACAGGAATGCAAGAGACTCAGATAGTTGGAGTGGGAAGCTCTGGAAAAGTAGGAAAAAAAGAGGACGATGCTCAATAAATGAAACAATTCAAGAAGTGGGGGAAACGCTGGTAAATTTAGGAAGGGTAATACCTTTGTCAGAGGTATTTCATCAAACCTCAAAACTATTCAAATGATAATCACAGGCTGGAACATTAGGGGTCTTAATAGTAGGGGAAAACAAAGGCATTTGAGAGATAGACTGAAAAACGACAAGCCAAGTATAATGATAGTCTAGGAAACGAAAATTAGCATGCAAAAAATGGAAGAAATAATTAGCAGATGGAAAATCCGGTATGAAATTATGGGACAGGATGCAGCAGGTAGTGCAGGGGGACTGGTAATCTTATGGAACCCTGAAGAAATACAATTCAGGAATTGGATTAGTTATCCGCGAATCCTTTCAGGTATGTTTAATCTGATAGGGCCTTCGGAGTGGGTTGTTCTGTCGGGAGTGTATGGGCCACACTCTCCCATTGATCGTAAAGGGTTCTTGTAGAATATAAGTTCAATCCAAAGACTCTATCATAATATGCCCTAGATAATTGGTGGGGATTTCAATATGATTGTGTCTTTAACAGAGAAGTGAGGAGGATTAAGAAGAACAGACCAAGATATGGAAGCTTTTAGAGAAATGATAACTAAGTAGAGATTGGTGGATATACAAACCATAAATGGTATACATACTTGGAATAACCGTAGAGGAGGAACAAGCCAAATAGCTTCTAGATTGGACAAATTCCTTGTTTCAGAACAAATCATGATGAAAGATGTTTTCATAGAGGCCATGATTCTTCCTGCAATAGGTTCGGATCATTGGCCGATAAAGCTAGAAGTTGACCTCAAACAGAGCCCCAAGAGAAGATCGTTTAGGTTTGAAGCCTTATGGCTAAGAAACCAACAGTTTATGCCTAAAGTTGAAGAATGGTGGACTACGAGCAGCCAAAGTGGGAGAAGCAAGATGCAAACCTTCCAGTTAAAATTGAAGGAACTTAAAGGAAAAATTAAAAAATGGAACAAAGAAGAATTCGGGGACATATTCAAAGATCAACAAAGATTAGAGCAAAAAATGAATGAATTACAACAGATGAATATAACAGAGGGCAGAAATGAGGAGAGGAGTAGAGAAGAAGGAATGGTAATAAGTCAACTTGAGGAAAGAAGGAAACAGGAAGAGATCTTATGGAAACAAAAGTCACGTGTCCAGTGGCTGAGAGAAGGAGAAAGAAATACAAAGTTCTTCCATCAGGCCATGATCCAGCATAGGCAGAGAAATAGGATCTTCTCAATTACAAACAGGGAAGGACAGCGCATAACTTAGCATGACGAAATGGAGCAGGAATTGGTGGGGCACTTCAAAGGTATTCTCACTGAACCCCAGGGGAATAGAGAGGAGGCCATTGGAAGGATAAGCAATGAAATTCCAAATTTGGTGACCAAAGACCAAAACTTAGCCCTGATGAGAGCTGCTACCTTGGAGGAAGTTGAGGAAATAGTAAAAGGCATGAAACGTAGCAAAGCTTTGGGACCTGATGGATTCACGGCTGAATACTACCAAGCAAGCTGGCAGTTAATAGGAAAGGAAATCCTAGATTTTGTTGAGGAAGAACGAAGACAACAAAAGGTATGGCCAAGTCTTAACGCTACTTTCGTTTCTTTAATCCCTAAAACTGCTCATTCGGAAACTGCTGAAGGTTTTAGACCAATTGCTCTTTGTAATGTCATCTATAAGATTATAGCCACCTTAATGGTCAAAAGACTGAAGCCAATCCTCCCCAGCATAATATCCCCTGAACAAACCGATTTTGTTGAAGGAAGGCAAATCCTTGATGGGTAGTAGTTTCTCAAGAAATAATACATTCTCTGAAACAGAAAAAGGAACCAGGCATGTTGATAAAATTGGATCTATCCAAAGCTTATGACCGCTTAAATTGGAGGTATCTGGAGTCAATCCTTTTGGTTGATGGTTTCTGTCACAGGTGGGTGAAGTGGATACTTAGCATGATTTCCACACCTAATTTCTCCATTCTTATGAATGGTTCCCCAACTATGACATTCAATGCTTCAAGAGGCCCGCGGTAAGGAGACCCCTTGTCTCCTTTCCTGTTTATAATAGCAGCTAAGGGATTGGGAAGATATATCAAAAAATAGCTCAGAGAGAGGAAATTAAAAGGGCTGAGACTATGGGGAAATAACATCCCTATCACACACCAGCAGTTCATATATGATATAATGATTTTTTGTAAGGTTTCCTTGAGAGAGGTCAAAAGGATTAAAGAAGTTTTAGACCTATTCATGGAAGCATCGGGCACTGAGATTAATAAGGACAAGTCGAACTCCTTTATTTTCAACACTCCTGAAACTGTCAAAACCCATCTGATAAGAATGCTGGGGTTCAGAAAGGGAGAATTTCCAACAAAATACCTGGGAACCATACTTGACGTAAGGCCGCTAAGGATAGCTAATTGGAAACCAACTATTGAGAAGCTCAAGAATCGGTTATCTAGTTGGTCCTTTCGGATGTTGAACATAGCTTCACCTCTTGTTCTTTTGAAATCAACTCTACAAGCAATCCCAATTTACCCACTATCAGTTATGGCAATCCCAAAAGGAGCAAGCACCAAAATGGTTGAAATCTTTCGGAACTTCTTATGGGGAGGGAAAAATCAACAGAAGAAGTGGGCATTAATTTCTTGGAATAGTCTAACAAAACCAAAGGAGGCAGGGGGACTAGGAGTTAGAGATCCGCTTCTGTTGAACCAAGTCCTAGCGGTGAAACTATGGTGGCGCTGGATGAAAGGAGGTAAGGATTTGTTGAAAGAGATATGGACGCAGAAATATTCAATGCCAACCACAACTGAAGGAATTTTGAGACAGGAAGAGATGCCAAAAGGATCTATGATATGGGATATGGCATGCCAGAACAAGAATATTATAAATATGCATGCTTTCTAGGAGGTCAGAAATGGTAGGACAGCAAAATTCCGGGATGAGGCCTGGCAGCAGAGGGAAAGAATGATGGACATTCAGGGGTCGCAAATCATCTACAGAGAAGCGCAAGCAAAAGGCTTAACCTATGTAAAAGATTATTGGAAGGAAGGAGGCGAAAATGAGATATGGAGGGAATGGAAAGACCCTGAGGTTTAGGCTGATAATATTAGTGATGATATCAAATCAAGAATAATAAAAGAGATGGATTCCAGAAGGATCAGAAACCGAATAGGGCCGGATATCCTCAGATGGGGCAGATCTACAAAAGGTTCATTCATGGTTAAGGAAGCATATCTTATAAAATCTAAACATATGATGGAAGAACAGACTCATGATTGGAAGCAATTATGGAACAACAAATGGTGGCCAAAGATTTCAATGTTCACCTGGTTGGTGGGAAAAAGTTGCATCCTATCCTGGGATCAACTCCAGAAACAAGGATTCCAAGGTCAATCAAGATGCAGCTTATGTAAGCAAGACATAGGAACTCAGGAACAAATTCTTAACTCTTGTCCGATAGCTCAGGAACAGTGGGAACAGATCCGCAGCCTCTTTGGAAAAATGAACTGTAACCCCCAAAATATTGTCCAAACTATCTTCCATTGGAGAAGGGGGCAATTTCAAAGTCCGGTTGTGAGAAGAGCCTGGAATCTAGCTGTAGGAATCAACATATGGACCATTGGGAAAGAACAAAATAGAAGGATATTTCAAGACAAGATTACTTCTTCGGAGGAGACATGGCAGAGAACGCGAAAACTAATAAAAGAAACTATCCTCTTAGATTCCTGGAGCCAGGAGGATTGGAATACGAGTACAGAAGAGCACCGAATTCTAAGGAAACTAAATACAAACCAAATGATGGTTTATCCTCAACAGCAAAAACCACATAATATTCAGACCCAAAGCCCAACAGTGTTTGCCTGACCTCAGGGAGGTTTTATCAAACTTAATTTTGATGGAGCGTCAAAAGGGAATCTGGGCCTGGCGGGCTATGGTGGGATTTTCAGAGATAGTCAAGGCCAAACGAGGTGGATTTATGCTGATCGTGGAGGCATGATGACTAATAATGAAGTAGAATTCATGGCTGCATACCAAGGAATTAATATTGCAATAAGAAATGGATACAGGAAACTAGAAATAGAAGGGGATTCAACTTTAGTTATTGAAACAATAAGAAAATTAAATGATGGGAAAGCCTGGGAACAGGTGACCAAGAGCTGGAGGATAGCATGCCTCATTCAAGAAATAGCAGATTCAATGAAACATATTGAGTACAAGGTTATACACCATGTTAGGAGAGAAGGCAATAGAGCTATTGATTACTTGGCGAATTGGGGATGCAATGATCTGAATGGCAAAGTGGATAGCATATGGCCATCTCAGATGGAAGGGACTCGATGGGAGGAATTAAACATCATTACAAAGCAAGACAATGATTTCAAAGTATAGAGATGACAAAGGATACAAGCAGACCCCGATCGGGGTGGAGAAAAGGAACAGGCACAGAGTAATGATGGAAGGCAAAGGTTGCCAGTACAAACCTCACCCCTAGGCAATCATGTTAGAGGATGCAGGGAATTATTTCAGAGAAGAAAGGATCCCGAGACAAGTCACCATGTCAATTATGGTAATTAGAGGGAAAGGAAATGGCGGCGGAGTGTTGAGGACTGGCAGACGAGGTGGAATTCATGCAAAGAGAGTCGATGAAGACAACGAAGATAATAAATTCAGGACATGCAAGTTGGCGGAGGTGGCTGAGACTGGAGGTAAAGTGAGGGAATCCTGTTCCCAAATAGAGCAAGTGACTATGGCGGATGGCAGCAGGAAGGTAAGAGTTGAGAGGGAGGAGGCTGGTAGAACGATGAGGAGTCAGGGTAATCAAAGGAACCAGGAGGATGACAGAACGCAGGGAACGGAGAAATATCAGAGGGTTAAAGACAGTGAGGAAAGGATCAGGAGGAAGGTTCAGGCGGGGACGGAGGATGAAGGAGTGAACGGAGAAGGCGAGATGAGGCAAGGGCAGGATGAGAGCAGAGGGAGAGGGAGGTTCGAAGTTGGCCAAGGAAGCCAAAGCAATAAGCGGGAAAGCCATCCCAGAAGGGGTAAGAGCAGAGGCAACAGGGGACATGGAAGAACCAGGCAAGCTGAGAGAATAGAAAATGAAGTGTAGCCCCCCATCTAGTGGAAAAGAGGACGTCGAACAATGAATCAGATGGCCAGAGAGGCAAAGCGCGTGTACAACAACGAATCCAATGAGGATATAAGAAGAATTATAGAAAATCTGGAAAAGAACGTTCTGGAGGAGGCCTCCGATCCTGAGATGGAAGACTGGTGTTCCCTTCTGCCGGACCCAGGTAATACCAGAGGTCGCCTCTCCCAGTATAAACAGGCGTTGCATATATACTGGGTAATGAAGTGCCTGCTCGCCAAGGCAATGGAACAAATTGCGGAGGAAATGACGGAGATTGCGCAAGGGTACCCAAGTCTGAAAGGGGAAATGAGGAGTCTGCATTCCGCACTGCTGAATCAGGGTAGGCAACTTGAGGATATCAAAAGAAGCGTAAAACTGTTATCCAAGGCGCATTGCGAGGAAGAGGTGAAACTGGAGATCGTGGATGATTGATTTGCTATGCTTTGTCTTCAATTTGAAATGATAATTACCATTAGAAGTAGTTTTGGCTCTGTTCGTAGTATGTAATAGATGTTAAAGAGGTATATCCTGTGTGCTGTTACTTTTTTAGTTAGTTTTCAACTGCAGGGCTCGATCCAGAGCTGTGAGATGATAAACTCTGTCTTTAGGAGGTTTCCCTATCCGGTTTCCCTTCGGGGCGGATGGAGCTTCTCTGTGTATGTACATAGTTTCGTGAACTGTTGTTAATAGAAAAGGACCTACCTGAGTTTACAAAAAAAAAAAAAGTTTAATTTTCTGAAAATTTTTCTGTTTGTGAAGCTGAAAAAATTCAATAAAGAAACAGAGATAAGTGGTTCTTCCAAGTGAATCACCAATTGTTGTGGCCACCAACAACCCCCCTCCTTATGAAGTGTTACTGCTAATACTAAATAAGTGGGGACCCTTAGTAAAAAATCAAAAAAATCAGTTAGTGTTATATTTTCTTTTTAGATAAAACTTACAACATCATGGACTTAGGAAAATACCTTGAAGAAATCTAAAAAACCTAAGTTTCATAATGAAGAAAATTAAATTCACTCCTTAAAGAGATATCGCATCGCACAAAGAATGATAGGGTACCTTCTAATGATTTAAAATGATGAAAAACGCGATATTGCGATGCGAAACTTCATCACATTGCATACGTTAAAGAAGCACTCACATTTAAAAACTCTAAAATCGCCGATATGTGATATCGCATATTTCGCATCGCAAAAATCACATGAATTACACATAAGGATTATAACGATTTGCGATACTGCAATATTGCGATACTGCGACACTGCGACACTGCGATACCACGATACTGCAAAGTTGCGATGTTGTGATATTGCGATACTGCAACCTTGCGATAAAAAACAGCACGATGATGTTGCGATAGTGCGATATCGCAAAGCAAAATCGCAGGACCCCTCCATCGCAGTTGGTTCTAGCTCATTATTCGAGAAGACTTTTTCAGCCAAGAGTTGGTCATGTATTTTAATGCGAATTAATGAGTTATTGCCAGTTGTTAATGAAGTATGGTGTTGTGTTTTTCGAAGAAATAGTTCACATAAGGTGGCATGTTTAGCATATCTTCGGTATTTAAAGTTTTCTTGTCATTAGTTTTTTTATCATTACTTCCAACTCAATGTAAACTGCAGGAAAGAAGGATGAAGCGTTATACAGGGTAGTATGCAGAAAACTATAAGGAGGAAAGGTAGTGCTCCAATGTCCATTTCGGAAGGCACACCTAATCCACTTAAGGAAGAAAAAGAGCCGCAGAACTCTTTTGAGGCATCTATCACATATTTCTCATATACAGCCATGGTTGAATGAGTACTGAATGATGCTGATACCAAAAATAGAAAGTTTAGTTCTCAAGGTCAAGAGCTCACGGAATCACTATTTTTACAAATTTTGAGCTTTATACCGGATGAGAGAAAAAGGCGAAAGAGGCAAAAAAATGCATCAGGGAAGCCCGAATCAAGAAACAGAGGCAGTTTCCGATGCACAATTAGCGCGCGCATCGCTAAGAAAAATTGTTCGAAAAGGAAGGCCCCTAGTTACTCAGTCACCTGCAAGCCCCGAAAATTGCAAGAAACTAGCAATAGAAACAAACTCGAAATAGAAGACTGAAGGAAAAGAAAAAGCAGTCCAAGGGTTAACCAAGTTGAAATGGGATTTTTACCAAGCATACATGGTAATGACACATAGTCATTGGATTACTCTCAAGTATATCATCAATTTTACTGAGAAGATAATGCCAGCTCTTGCCGATTTTGTTTGCCTGACTCAACCAAAGATGGAAGACAGTCAACCAACTCCACTCAGGAAAATATTGAATGCTTGCTACATTAAGGAGTAGATTCAGAAACAGTTAGATAGTAGATTTAATTTTAGAAATAGTTTTTCTTAGAAAGAGGATAGTCATTTAAACTGAATCCTCAATTTCTATAAATAAGTTATTTAGTTAGTAGTATTTAAACCCTTCTCATGCATTTAGAGAAGAGTCCAGAAATTTATCAAAAACTTGTCCTCAAAACATGCACTTTTGCACCCTCAGAGGAGGTTTTGGTGAATGAATGGAATAGGGTTTATTTGATATTTGGATTTGATATCTGCTACTGATGTTGCACTTATGTACTCTCAGTGGATGTTAAATCAGGGAGAGATAAATCAATTGTCGCTTGAAGCTCAGGAGTAGGACTAGTTATAAATGGTACTTTTATCTCTTAACCATTTCTACTTATGCATTAAAGTGATATTCAGTTTTCAGTTATTTATATATTACAGCATGGATGTCTGAGTTATCATTTGGCACTTTTGTACGGTGATAACTATTTGTTTATGTTTAGTGTATGAATAGCTTATTTATGCGATAAGTTTTCACAACTGTTTCGTCTAACTTCTTATATGAAGTAGTTATTATTTATTGAATTCCTTTCTTATGATAGCTGAATGATCTTTATTACCAGTTATTGTTTGAAATCTTTTTAGATCGCAAGAAAGATCACACCCCGGGTTAGCATAAATTTCGATGTTTTTCTATTTATTAGAATACAATAGCATAGCATTAGATTAGAATTAGGATAGAAGTACTCCATTTAGAACAGAAATACCCATCTTTCTCACACACACACACTGAATTGGGAAACTGGTCCCATATCCCCAGTCGGACCCGCTATACCAAACGGATAAGGAGCTGCCAACCAAGGTCCGGACCGGGCGGGTATCCCCCTTGTTGTTGACCTGATTTTCGATGCCTTCAACATACTGCTGATTCATCATTTGCACTAAGGCTGCATCCTGTTATCATATGGGTACATACTGGTTTCGAATCCTCCATCCCATATTTCTTTAAGATTTGCTTGAGATACTTCGTTTGTGATAGAAAAATACCATATTTGTTTTGTTGGACTTGTAAACCAAGAAAATATGTGAGCTCACCAAGCAGAGACATTTCAAATTCATTTTGCATCACCAAGGCAAAGTTTTGACTCATGTCTTCATTGCTACCAAAGATGATATCATCAACATACACAACATGTATTAGCAACTTATCATTGTCAATCTTTATATATAGATTGCTATCTGTTGATCCTTTTGTGAATCCTTGTTGATGGAGATATTTATCCAACCGATAATACCAAGCCCTTGGAGCCTATTTAAGACCATAGAGAGCCTTTTTGAGTCTGCGTTCAAGCTTTGGATCATTTCCAAGGATGAACCCATCTGGTTTCTCAATATACACTTCTTCATCCAAGTCTCCATTCAAAAAGGCATATTTCACGTCCATTTGAAATACTTTGAAATTCTGAAAGCTAGAAAGAGCAAGGAACATTCTTATAGCTTCTAATCTAGCAACCGGTGCAAATGTTTCTTCAAAGTCTATACCTTCTTGTTGAGCATAACCTTTACAAACAAGTCTGGCCTTGTTTCTAACCACATCTCCACTTTCATTTAGCTTGTTTTTGAATATCCATTTTGTTCCTATGACATTCTTATCATTTGGTCTAGGAACCCACTCCCAAGTGTCTTTCTTTTCAATCTTCTCAAGTTCTTCCTCCATGGCCTTGACCCAACATTCATCTTTGCATGCCTCTCTTAAATTTTGTGGTTTAGTGGATGAGACCAATGCTAGATAGCTTGAAGCTTCTGAAATGGTTCTCCTTGTTTGTCAACCTACCTCTTTCTGCTCCAAAATTTGAGTTTCTAGATGATTCTTCTGAACGTACCTAGATGGAGTCTTTTCTTCTATCCTCATCTGTTCTTCTGGTGCCTCATGGGTTTCTTCTTCATCATGAATCTGATTTGATGTTGAAGAATATTCCTCATCATCTTCGAAATCTTTAGATCTTACTTGTCTAGGAGTGTTTCCTTCTTCATCAACCACTACATCAATACTATCAACAATTTTTCCAAGTTTTTTATTGTAACACTTATATGCTTTGCTGTGGGGAGAATAACTAAGGAGAATGCCTTCATCTGCTCTAGGTTCAAACTTGCCAAGGTTTTCATCAGTCTTTTTGATGTAGCATTTGCTTCCAAAAATTTTGAAGTATTTTACCGTGGGAGTCTTACCATACCAGAGTTCATGAGGAGTCTGAGTGCTGTTTACCCCTGCGTTAGTCTTGTTGAGAATTGTAACTGCAGCAAATGCGGATTCACCCCAGAAAGTTGCAGGAGTTACAGACTCATCAAGCATAGCACGAGCCATTTGTTGAACCGTTATGTTCACCCTTCCACTACTCCATTTTGCTGAGGAGTTCTTGCAATAGAGAATTCCCTTCTTATTCCATTTTCTTCACAAAATTTGAAAAATTCATCCAAGGTAAATTCCCCTCCTTGATCAGACCTGAGACATTTGATTCTGCGATCTTATTTGTTTTCAACCAAGGCTTTGAAATATTTCAACTTATCAAAAGCTTCATCTTTATGCTTCATAAGTCCTATCCAACACATCCTGAAAAAGTCGTCATTGAATAGTATAAAATATTCTTCTCCTCGAGGTGACATTTTCCTAGATGGACCACATACATCAGTATGGACAAGTTCAAGTGGCCTGCTGGTTGATCCTTCTTTCTCAGGGAAATTTGTTCTGGTTTGCTTACCAAACTGACATGATTTGCATATTGTATTGTCTGGAATTTTGATGTCAAGGATATCACGAACCACCTGATATTTGCATGATTTCCTTATTTGACAAAAGCTTAGATGCCCCAATCTTTTGTGCCATAGCCAGTGCTCATTATTCTTGCTTAGATAGCATTGTTGTTGTCCTCCCTTGAGAATGTATAGATTATTTGGTGTTCTTATGCCTTTGATCACTATTTCTCCTATATCAAGCTCACGAACAATACAACCATTTGATCGAAATATTGCCTCATTTCCTTGATCACACATTTGACTGACACTTAATAGATTATGTTTTAAGCCATCAACATACATAACATTCCCAACTTTGACCTTTTCTTTCAGAAGAACAGAACCTTTACCTTTTATGAGAGCAGGGGTGTCATTTCCAAATGAAACCTTCTTTTCCTTTTCTAAGGCACTATATGGCTAAAGTTTCTCTTTATCACCTGTCATACGTTTCAAGCATCCACTGTCAATGTACCACTGATTTTCCTATCCTTCTGCATATAAGGCTATCCCGCATCTTTCTGGTTGTGGTTCTTTCTTCTCCATGTTTTGGGACTCAATGAAACTTGCTCCTTTTGAGTTGTTTGCTGGAACCTGCTCCTCCATTCATAATTTTCATGCCCAAAGTTGTTACAAATAGAACATTCTACTTCATTCTCTAGAGCAGAAAAGATATTGTAGGTCGTTTTCATGATCCCAATCATACTCCTTTGCTTTTGAGCTTCTCTAGTCATGATGGTCTTGTAGGCAACACATTGAGCAGCTTTGTGACCAAAGTTATGACAATACAAACATTGGCCATTGAAGAAATTTCTACGATTATCAAACCTACTAGCCAAATGATTGTAGTTTCCATTGACATCCATTCTTGAAGCAAATTGAGAATGATTTACCTGAGGTTGGTTGTAACTCCTATTCATTCTTGAAGTAGATTTCCCCTTATTTACCTGGTAATCTTTGTTCATTCTTGAAGTAAATTATCCATGATTTACCTGGTGATCTGCATTATGCTTTTGTTGTCAACTGTCAACTTGTTCACTTCTTCTTGCTGCATCAAGATAACTTTTTGAGGTGGATGGCTTCTATGCTTGCTTCTGAGCTTGAGACGCTTCTTCAATATATCCAAGACCTGTCTTGATTAGAGGAGAACGCTGCACTTTGATAATTTCATCTAAAGTTTCAGATCCTCTAGCAAATTTAAGATTAAGAGCTTTTGATTTCTCAATATCTTTTCTAAGTCCCACAATTTCACATTCTAACTTTTATTGTGTTTTTCTCTTTCAGCAAGTTGGAATGTCAAAGTATCTATAATCATGTTCTTTTCTTCTAAGCAAATTTTGAGTTTATAAATTTCTTCATAAAGACCTTCTTCATCTATAGCATCCAAGAAATCATCATCTTCAAAAGCCATCAAAAGTCTATAATCATTACCTTGTTCATATTCATCACTATTTGAAAGTCCATCACTGTCTTCATGTGTGTAATAGCTCTTCTTACTTACATTCTGTTTCCTATTCCATCTAATTGGTTCCTTACCTTTGTCAAGCTTATCTTTATGAGGACACTTGGCAGCATAGTGACTGACTCTTCCACAAGCAAAACATTTGAAAGGTAAATTACCTCTGAATCTTCCAGAACCCCACTGAAGGTTCTTGACAAAATTTGATTCTTCTTCTTCTTCTGATATATGTCCTGAGTCATTGTAATCTCCTTTTCCTGAGGCTTTGAATGTGGCTTCTCTCTTGTATGATGGTCCCCCTTTTCTCATTTCATAAGCGGTTAGGATTTCATGAAGCTGTGACATGGTAAGTCTCTGTAGATTCTATTTTTATTCTATGGCAGAAACTTTTGATTCAAACTTAGAGGACAAATATCTTAGAAATTTTTCAACCAACACAACTTCTTTCATTTCTTCACCCAAATTTTTCATACAATTAACAATCTCATCTATACATAGGAAATAGTTAGCCACACTTTCATCATTGTACATTCTGAGATTTTCTTATTGAATTCAGAGAATTTGAGGTTTTGCTCGTTTTACCTGATCATCTCCTTCATAGCTCAGAACGATCTTGTCCCATATTTATTTTGCGGTTTTGAGCTGCATAACCTTGACGAATTCTACTTGAGATGGACTCCCTAATAGAGTATTGACAACCTTTGCATTTGTTTCATACTGCTTCTTACCAGCCATATCTGTAGGAGTTGCTGAAGGAAATGTGTATCCTGTTTCCACAATATCCTAGACTTCTGTACCAAGAGATTGAAGATATGAAGTGATTCTTACCTTCCAATAGACGAAGTTGCTCCCATCAAAAATTGGTGGCCTGATCGATGATTTTTTCTTGTAATTGCTCATGATGATGGATCTTCCTTCAAGCGATCAAGCTTCTTCTGAAGGACCTTCTCTGATACCAATTGTTGGAAATAATACTGAGAGGGGGGGTGAATCAATATTATCAGATCAATTTTTTTTCATTTCACAGTCAGATTTGTATATGCTACTTCAGTTAGTAAATATCGCGTATGTACGCAACTTCAGCAGACTTGTAAATTAAGTTATTCTTCAGATGTTGATCATTAATCTATGCATCAAACCATATAAACAGTAACCAGGAATAATGAAATAGAACAGGAAATCACACAGAAGAATACAAGATATAAGGTGGAAACCCAATGTGGGTGAAAACCACCTGCTGCAATTCGTCTCTATCTTTCTTCAATTAGAAACTTCTTTTTACAATGTTTCTGTATTGGTGCAGGCCTTTACCAGTACGCAGGCTACCACCTGCAGAGGGCTACATCCCTTTCTCATTCTCCAGCTTCTCCTAGAAGGGAGCTACAACCCCCTTAGATCTTGTACTAGCTGAAATACTAGTACGTAGGTGCTGTCCTACAGAAGGCTACAACCTTCTCTTTTCTTCCAGGGACCACGTTTCATAAATTTTCAGACTGGATCCGTGAATAATATTACTCAAGCATCAAGTATATCTGCATCAACCAATCTCTTTAGACAACCCAATACTGGATCAAACAATTACTTCTTTATAGGCTATACCTAGAAAACAATAACTATAACCAGACACCAATTCTGAACCTAGAACACTGCAGCAATAAAACAGAAGTAGCTAAAACATATTTCAAGAGACGTACGCTACTTCACTATGTACAACCTGTGTGCATACACTTCTAAATCAAGCCCAACCTGTGTATACTCAATTTACATTCACAGAACCAGTGTGTATACGTGCCTTTGCTTTGCTGAACCTACGTACATATCTATAAAAGATAGTTCACACTTTCAAATATTCAGACATCAGTTATACCTAGATTTTTCAGATTTATAGATCAAGCCATGTGCCAAATATAACAGATCAAAAACACACAAAGATACTACTATTCAAGACTTGAGTTTTTGACCCATCAATAAAACTTATCCATCTTCTTGCACTCAGGTTCCTCCTTGATTCAGATTCAGCTATGCACCATTAACCAATCACCAGTATTCCAGATCTTGCTCTTTTTTAGATATTCAATCCTTTTGTCACACATTTGTCAAATGATCTCTTTCCCTTTTATAGTCTTAGGCCTTTCTCAAACCATGGTCCAAAACCATTGAGAACCAATACTAGGGACCCAATACCTGGGTTCAACACTTTGGATGCAATACCAAGGACCAAAACCATAGGTTAGAATATGTCGGCCTAAATACCATGGACCAACCATAAGTTTTCCCACATGTACGCAACTTTCCATGCATGAAAGTGCGTGTATACGCATACGCGACTTTCCAATAGCAATCCCGCGTGTATACGCAATCTGTTTAAGATGAATCTGCGTATATGAAGCTTTCTTCCATTCTAAGAGATTGAACTATGATCTGCCATTTGAGTGAGTTTCCATCAAGGACAACACCTGTGCCATTCTGCCAAACCTGTGTCATAATGCCAACAATGTCATCTATACCATCATTATCCCATAGGAATGATCCTTGACAAGAACCCATAAGTCAAAATGGCTTAACATAAATTTAGTAATCAATAACGTTCATGAATAAAACACATATTCATATACATATAAAGTAAGTTAAAGGTTTAGAGAACCTCCTTTGTGCCATTGTCATGGCTTCCATTTCATTGTTTACTTACCATGGATCCAACTAACCTTCTAAGTGGTTTATCAACCCCAAGGCACAACACTTAGCGACATATATGTCCAATCCTTTGACCAAGGAGTATAATTAGTAATTAGTATAACTACTGACATCATAGTCAATATTTTCTAGTCATAAACATGGGCACATGAATGTCATAATCACAAGATGATAGAAATAATTAACACCAAGAATTCCCACTTGCTTATGGATTTCTCACAAAACAGGTAATTTCATTAGATAACATTTTTTTATTATCCCAACCATGCCATTCATATATTCATCAAATTTTATAAGCAAAACCAATGATCCTTCCACAAGAATGATTCTAGACAATGACTTGTAAAATACAATGGCATTGCATATTATTATAGACATATTTGGGCACTGCAACCCCAATCACATATGTCCATAAACCAAGGGCTTCTAAGTCCCTAAAATTGTTGTTTCATATCCTAAAAGAGAAAGGTCATCTGATTACATCATCTCCCAGAAGTTCTCCATGAAAAACTACTCAGAACTGGTTAAAACCGGACCACACAAACTTCTCAGTGCTAAGGGTGCGATGCATCTCATCTACCCCATGCAAAAAGTGTGATGCATACTGAAAATCCCTTTTGTTGGGTGCGATGAGCGAGAGCAGACAAATGGTAGAAGCAGTTGGCTAGGTGGAAACCCGGAGAATCTTCTAGAAACTGCCCATTTGACACTTGCCTCTCTGAATTTGCCCAGGGATGAGTAAGAGATCATGAATCTCCAAGTGGAACCAAGAACTATCAGAGAGAGGACACTAATCAAAATCCCATAAGCTGACTCACCCACCTACAAACATCTATATATGGATCCCTCATCCCAGAGATCCAGAGGCTGGAATCTTGTATTTTGTAAGGAAGTGTTGTTGGTTTCTTCGTGGAACATCATAGTGTTGGGTGATCTAGGCTTTTCATGAGGTGAATAAGGGCTTTCATGCTGGGAGGATGATGCTGGGTCAGATCAATGGGTTGTAATCCTCTCTTCTACTCTTTATATCAATAAAGCTACTTGAGTTTTCCTCCACATTCTTGTATGTCTGAGTTGATATATGCATTTGTGTGGTCAATATATATCTGGTCCTATATTTCTTATGATTGTAGATCTCTATGCTTTGATGGTATTATGCTACTTTGACTCTATAGGTGTTCTTTGAAGTGGGACAAGAGAGGAAGGAGTGGCAAAGATCTGTCAAAGGGGAGACGAAACAAGCAAGGAGCCAAGTGAAAGACTGAGGTTGGTACTCTCAGCTTCTCTCTCATCTACTTCTCATAGAGGAAAACATAAGTAACTTTAGTTTGTTTGTTTCTAAGATAGCTACCCGTCTTAGTGAGACTAGTAGCTCTGAATGGACACTTGATTTCCCGATAACAAAATGGTGACTCCACTGGGGAGTGAATAGCTTGTTTGCTTATTTATATTTGTTTTCTTTATTAACTACAGACGAAGCCTGAAGTTAAGCCAGCTAGCCTTCGAATTGCATTTGTTATGCAAGTGAAAAGTAGATCAATGCTGCTTCAGTCCATCTCCAGGTTTTGTTTATAAACTAAACAATTGATTTGCAAACATCCTAATTTCCCTAGTGGTGGCTCAAGTAACCTCATTAGATCAGCCCCTATGATTTGTATTTGCTGACTATCATTAGCTCAGCCTAAATCCCTGAACTAAGCTGCAAACTATGAGCAAAAACCAAGTTGAAGTCTCATCCCTAGACCATCGTACTATCTCCTTTTGATAGTCTAGATGCATCGCACCTCCCATGTGTAGTAGGTGAGATGCATCCCTGTTTCCCTATGTTATAGGTGCGATGATCGGATAAGACTGTCTTTGCCTTCAGATTTTGGTTTTTTCTTCATTGTCTTCAGCTTTATTAAGGAGTTTTTCTATCTGTGATCAGTATACCACTATTGAAACTCCCTTCCTTTGCATTATTCACCCTCCATTGTACAAAGAATTGTGAATGTTTTTATGTATTTTTTGCCATTTACAGTTCTCCTTTACAAAAAAGTATCTTAATCGAACTATCATCTTTTGATTTGGAAGTGTCGCAAGTGTCGTTTTCAGTCAAAGAAAAGATTCCTCCTCTTTTTGATAGTCGATTACACTGTTACTCTTGTATTTGATTTGAATTAATAGTATTTCAGGTGTTGAAAGC
The DNA here is from genome assembly GCA_000404065.3 of Pinus taeda. NCBI lineage: Eukaryota > Viridiplantae > Streptophyta > Pinopsida > Pinales > Pinaceae > Pinus > Pinus taeda. The sequence goes on from APFE030402253.1 coordinate 55,495, forward strand.
AGTTTTCAATTCAAAATCGCAAAGTGTCGTCCTTGGCTTCCTTTCGTTTTTTGAAAAGAAAATTGCTAGTGCTGTCGCTTTGAAAAGATAATTCAGATTTGTACTTAGCATTCTTTTTGTCGTTCACACATTAAGAAAGCAGAAAACAAATACATGCATGTGCATTTGCATTTAGACTGCTTGTTGATTTTGATTTAGGACAGTGCATCTAGTGTGTGCTCTCTGCTCTATGTTGAAAGAATCTCACCTCTCTTTCCTTAGTAGCTAAGATTTTCATTGCAAAAATAAGAGTAAACGACTGTTTATCATCTTGGATTGCATATTTAGGAATTGTATATCAACATCACGCAGAGAACCTTAAAGGTAAACTTCTTAAGAAAGATCAACTATAAAATAAATTCAATGAACATAAAAACACTTTGGAACTTAACACATAACATTTAGAACTCTAGGCTAGAGATATATTCTGGCATCGTAAAGCCTAGTAACTATCGCTTTTATCGTAGGTTCGGTGATTCCTCCTCTTTGAGATGACAAGTGCCAGTATGGACTTGTGATCCCCCGTACTGTCAAGTATATATTGGGAGACCACAATAGGATATATCCTTTATCCTTAGGAAGTTGTGTCTGCCACCCTATCTATTCAATGCACTAAACACAATATTCAGGAAGATTTAATGTCGTACCATAAAAAGTATTCTTCAGTTTTGCGATTGGTTTGGAAATCCCTCTATCTAGATTTCTGGAGTAGTCTCTTTCATTCCTTTTCAGACTCCTTAACAGAAAAGGTCCATTTGAGCACTTGTCACTTCAGGCTCATTAAAAATCGAAGGTGACTAGAGTCATATTTAACTTTTTCTCGACTCTTAAAAATTGAAAATTCAAGATGTGTCAAAGCGTCATAAAACTTATTTTAATCAGAATAACGTCATTGTTCCCTCATTGATCTTAGGTTGAGAAAATGGAGTCCACCAACCAAGGATTTCCCCTTAGGGGAAATCCTAGTCCGTTCTCCTCTTGGGGAGATGTTGGCGCACCTCATATGGCCACATTTTCTCTTCCGGGACTGACAATTGGCCTACCAGTATGGCTCTTCTCGACCTTTGTCATTCAAAGCACCGTGATTCCTGAGCAATCAAATCAGTAACCATATGATACTAAAGTTACCCCCCAGCCTTCTACTTCGTTTATTTCTCCATCTCCTTCTTAATCTTCACTTGGTAAAGTTGGTAAGCCTAAAAACCAAGTAACTGAGAGGAAGAAGAAAGAGAAGGAGAAGAATAAGAAGAAGCCCACATTGAAAGGGGGTAACCTTGTGTCATCTGGCGAAAATCCACACACTACACCATCCAAACCTAAATATCCATGTGTCATTTGCAAAGGAGACCACTGTCATCGAGATTTTCATTGCATCCCATAGATCTTAAGGGACTGGTCTCCCCGCTTGCACAATCCGGTGTCATCAACCTTTGAGGATCATGTTGAAAGTACACTGTCAACTAGTGAAAACAAAGTCAATGGATATAAAGGAAGATATAAATTTCCTTGTAGACTGTGTGAAGGTGATCATGCCATCCACCTTTCTCCCTTCCTAGATCAAGCTAAAAGAGTGTTGGATAACCGTCTTGCTTCACTGCTACAACTTCCTCCTAGATACAAGAAGCTCTTGTCGAGTCCATCACTAGTTGAAAATCTGACTGACACACCTTTGTGGTTGGTCGAAGCATCTATCATTGTAGATAAGCCCTCCGAGTCCACACCGGACCAAAGTCAACAGGTCAGGACAGCAGTCGACCCAGTCTTGTCTTCAGAAGGTCCATCTTCAGATGATACATTCACCAAGAAGAATGAGAATGACACTGTTAAAATTCTCCTTGTAAACACAAACTCTAATGAACATGAGGGCAATCTACCTGTTCCTTTACCACAGGAAGGAAGTTCGTCGGAGATGTATCCAACCGTTTATTTGGTCCCACCTCCAAACAACCTAGTTGTTTCCTTCAATTGGAATCTACTAGGCAGACCCCGTTTACCATCTAATGTACCATTCCAAATCATAATATAAGCTTACAGAATGATCATGGTTGGTACTATCATAGATGAAGGGGCTTCTATGAGTATCCTTTCCTTAAATTCTTGGAAAGTGCTTGGTTCACCATCGCTTCTTCCTAAGATGCGAAATCTGACAGGCTTTGACAAAGGAACCAGTCGACCATTAGGGATCCTTCCAAATTTTCCTATAACTTTGAGAAGGAAAACTATTTATCTGAATGTAATGGTAGTCCAAGGACCTTTACATTACAATCTACTCCTTGGGCGTGACTACATTCATAGCATGGGAGCTATTGTTTCCTCCCTCTTTCGAGTAATGTGTTTTTTGCATGAAGGCAGAGTGGTCCAGCTCATAGACCATCTTTCATTCCCCGGTTCACACATAGCTAATAGTCAAGTGCCATCCCTAACTGGTCTTTTTGCCCAAGGAATATCTCATCAATCTCCAGCCAATCCACCTGATGAACGCGAGGGATTCGGTGAATGTGACTGAACCTAGGGGGCATGCACCCTGGTCTACTTCGGCAGAAAAACTTTGGGTATAGGGTAGGTTTCCGCGGAGGATATATGACTAGTCTGACACACCCGTCCATTTAGGAAAATGGGATTAGAATGGAATAAGATTCCCTCGTCAAGGTTAGGTGATTGGAACTAGAATCACCTTCATCTGATGGACTAAGCTGAGAAAATGTTTCTATTTGTTGCGTGGATGGAACCATCTTGTGGATGCAAGAACTTCTATATGGTAGCCTGGAAGCTCTACTTCGCTATACCTGGGGGCATGCGAACCTTTTTGCATGCAAGTGAAAAGCGACCATTTATTTTCTTAGTTTGTAGGTTCCTAACCCTTTAAACTCATAGGATTGGTCATTCCTAGCTTGCATAATGAAAGGATTCGGAGAAAAGTTTCGAATGGGGAAAGCTCCCTAAAAAATGAACCTATTGATGAGACATCCTTATTATACGACTAGCACGAGCAATTTTATGCAAAGTTCAAGATCGTTAAAAAATAAACCTAGCAATGAGCATATATTCCACCAGACTTTAAGCTCATTAAAAAATGAACCCACCTTTGGTAAATAACCATTGCGATCACATTATCATCAACTTTTGAGCCTTGGTCGTGTTCTTACCATCACCTCCACTCTATTTTAGCCGATCATATGCCTCCATTTGATTGTTTACCCCTTTTGAGGAACAACCATGATGAGTGATTCTTTTAGCCATCTTCTTTACACTGCCTTGATTGGAGAGTTCCAAACCTTACATGGAACCAGCTGCTACTCAAAAATATCACTCGTTCCTCAAAAAACAAGTCTCCTTTAAGCTCTTTTCATCTGACTTGTAAAATATGAAAAGATTGTTGAGCAATTGGCCTCTCCAGCTCGTTAAAATGATTGGAAGTGCTATCCCTCCTCTAGATTTTAATCTTTTTGGACCTGAGGGATCATTACACAAAAATATCGAGTGCTTGTCTTGTTCGGCTCGTTAAAACTATCGAAAACTCATCCCTTTCATATTATTTTATACTTTTTCAGACTTAAGGGATTATATGACGAAAAATAATTACTGGAGTTTCCTTTTCGTTTCTTTTTAAACTCTCTAAAATTGAAAAGGAATGAGTTATCTTTGTCGTTAAACTCGTTAAAACAATAGCGACAAACTTTTCCATGCAGACAAGAGCAAGTTTCACTGTCGCTAGGCTCATTAAAACATAGCGACGAGTTTGCCCGAAGGGAAAATTATAGAACAAGCATATGCTATCCTCCTCAAGCTTGACAAAAATAAAGAGGTACTGGTAAGCAATGACTAGGGAAAAATTGGGAAGAAAACTTGAAGAAACTTTATTGTTAGCAAGTCGCTCTTGAACATGACACTTTCACTCCATCACCATGATTGAGTCAGGTTGGGTTATTCCATTCACCGGTCATATTACCATTGGTCCATCATACCATCCATTTTTGGGGTTAAGACTACCAATCCATTACAGTGTCACCGATATGTTCAAGAGAAGTCGCTCAGAGAATTCACCAACCTAGCTTGTGTCTCATCCGCTGCAATACCTTCACCCTTCATCCTTTCATGACCGCCACCCTGAACCGTGTATCATCAAATCGTTTTCACCTCCAACAAAATCATTTGCTCCATTTCGTGTCGTAGATGTGGGATTCATTAAGGCCCTCCTACAAGGGGTCACTTCTTGTCGACATCAGCTCATTATCCAAGAAGTTGACTTAGGAACAACCCTTTCAGTACCTTGAAGCTTGCATGCCTCAATGGCAAGCTTCTCACTTCCGGCGATAGGTTTACATTAATGGCCTTCAACCGAAATATTTTGTGTGGTGTTCAACGCAAAGTCCCATTTTCACACCACATGAATTGTACTGTCGTACCTTGAGGGTCATCATCATTATCGGCGATTCCTCTCACACCTATTAACAGCTTACATTATTGGCTGGTAATCAAGTGATGTCTTTCCATGTTCGACTCTAGAACATCTTTTCACATGGACCGACTTGTACTTCAGGCAAAGATTGAACAAGTTTTGAAGACCCCAGATCTAGTTTCATCCATCCGGGCTGCAATATATTTAGGAAGATAAGGACATCAAATGTACATCATTGCTGCACAGATAATCATCCAAGCCAAAGGATGATGGCTCTACTAGAATCATCAGTCTGCCACACAAACGGTTGTCTATCCTACGTACATGAGAATGAATTTATAAAGTTGGGCATGGGAATGCTCGCCTTAGCTAGATCATGAAAATATTATGAAGATAATGTATTGTATTGTATCTTATTACAGGTCGCCTTCCAGTTCCAAAAACCTTGGATCCTCATGATAAAGCATTTCACCCAACATCAAAAAGATTTACGACCTCATGCTTTATGGGGCAACTGTTATAGACATATTTGTGCATTGTAACCCCAATCACGTATGTCCATAAACCAAGGGCTTCTAAGTCCCTAAAAGTGTTGTTTCATATCCTAAAAGAGTAAGGTCAGCTGATTACATCATCTCCTAGAAGTTCTCCATGAAAAACTACTCTGAATTGGTCAAAACTGGACCATACAGACTGCTCAGTGCTAAGAGTGTGATGCATCTCACCTTCCACATGCAAAAAATGTGATGCATACTAAAAAGCCCTTCTGTGGGGTGCGATGAGTGAGAGCAGACAAATGGTAGAAGCAATTGGCTAGGTGGAAACCCAGAGAATCTTCTAGAAACTGCTCATTTGACACTTGCCTCTCTGAATTTGCCCAGGGATGAGTAAGAGATCATGAATTTCCAAGTGGAACCAAGAACTATCAAAGAGGGGACACTAATCAAAATCCCAGAAGCTGACTCACCCACCTACAAACATCTATATATGGATCCCTCATCCCAGAGATCCAGAGGCTGGAATCTTGTAATTTTTGTAAGGAAGTGTTGTTGGTTTCTTTGTGGAACATCATAGTGTTGGGTGGATCTAAGCTTTTTCAATGAGGTGAAGAAGGGCTTTCATGCTGGGAGGATGACGCTGGGTCAGATCAATGGGTTGTAATCCTTTCTTCTACTCTTTCTATCAATAAAGCTATTTTAGTTTCCTTCCACATTCTTGTATGTCTGAGTGATATATGCATTTGTGTGGTCAATATATATTTGGTCCTATAATTGCTTAATGAATTGTTAGATCTCTATGCTTTGATGGTATTATGCTACTTTGGACTCTACAGGTGTTTCTTTGAAGTGGGACAAGTGAGGAAGGAGCGGGCAAAGATCTGTCAAAGGGGAGAGGAAACAAGCAAGGAGCCAAGCGAAAGACTGAGGTTGGTACTCTCTGCTTCTCTCTCATCTACTTCTCATAAAGGAAAACATAAGTAACTTTAGTTTGTTTGTTTCTAAGATAGCTACCCGTCTTAGTGAGACTAGCAGCTCTGAATGGACACTAAATTTCCCGATAACACATATACTTATTTAATCATCAACATGTTCATGAACATATCACATATTCACATAATTTCAAACAAAATATAGTTTAAGAGAACCTCCTATATTGTTGGTTTAGGGGGTTCTAACCCAGTTTCAGAGTTAGTTGTGCCAACAAACAAAACCCTACACTACTGGCCCTTTTAGCAATAACCCTAGTAGTGCAGGTTGCAGTCTCACTCGAAGTAGTATGGGGGAATGCAAGAACCAAGTTTTTACATCCAGAGACTAGTGTGATGTATTTCAGTTCCTTAGATATGCCTTCGTGCAGATCGATAAAATCTTGGGGCTCATTGCTTCAACTAGGTAGAATAACCTTCAAACCCTCACAAAGGTCTATGATCAATTCTTGTGGACCCTAAAAAGTCTATTTTCCTACTTACTCACATCAGAGAGTAGTCCTAAATTAGTGTTCGCACAAATTTACTTAAGTCATTAGTAAACATAAGGGAGATCACCAGAGTCCATGCAAAAGTATTTAAACATACATTGCATACATTATTAAGACTTATTCAAGAGAATCATGTAACATTGAATCAATATCTCATAAAACAAATCATTCATTAGTAGTTTATAATATTAACAGAGATAAGAAGAATACTCAGGAATTCTTCAGAAAACTATCTTTATTGATCTTCAATTCAAGGTTATAGAATCAAACTGCCTTGCGCACATAGTTGCAGGGATCTGCACACTCAACTGTGGACTCTTCCTAGGCCTCTGCGCACTCAGCTACAAAGCCTTTCCTTCCTTATCTAAGTGTAGGAAGCAGAGCCTTCCTACCCTCGCTCCTACCCTAGACTCTTTAATCACCAAATTCTCTATCTTTTCTCTGACTTGTTCCTCTCTACTACTACTACTTTAGACTTTTTAAGACACACCTATTTATAAACTTTTCATACAATGTCATGGTCCATGGACCATGGGTGAATCTCAAAACTGACTCAAAACTTTACATAAAACAAGGGGATAAGCACCTTTGACTCTAATTCATCTACACACACCACATCCACAAATCACAGAGACTTTACACTATTTACAAAATTGTTCCAAAATTTGGGTTATCTTAAACCCAGACTAACCTAGGGGACCCAATCCCAACAAGCCCCCAACATAAAGATCATGACTGACCCTCGAGTCACTCTGCTAGCGATGCGATCTTACTGCGAAGATCCCCTAGCTCCACCTGGATTACTGCAATTTCAGCAACGCTCTGTGCCACTGCCCCTTGAACCTCCTCGATCAATTTCTTAGTGGCTGGTCTTTCTACTACCAGCCTCATCATTTGCTATGTCTTCTATAATCCCTTAAGCTTATCCTGAACGGTAGTCATGACTTGATAAGCCTCCTCCAACCAAGGCTGCATCTTGGCCTTTAGTAAGGCCTCCTTCTTCTGCGCTTCCTCTACCTGTGCCAGTAGTTGTTTTCCTTCCTGTAAATTGGAAAGGCATTATGTTGGTGCTAAGGTACGCGTAGTCACCATGACCTCATCATATTGGTGCTGCAGCTCACTTACCTCTGTGTTCAATGTTTATAGGTTCGGATCCTCTTGCAGATTGGTCACTAGATCCATAGCCTATTTGAACAATGTTGAACAGTGAGTGACTATGGCATCCAAGGTAGCCATGCTTTCCTTTATCACGATTCCACACTTCTCTCGGACCTCAGGTGGAGTCGTGGGCTGAAACTTCAACTACAACTCTACAAGATTCATGTTGAACTCAAATGTTACTCATCCAACTTCTTCTTTGGCCTCACACACACTAGCGGCTAACTTTTTGATTTTGGCTTATGGATGTGCATCCTCCAGGATGTGAAGCTTAGGCACGTTCTTGCATGCCTCTGCTACTTCTGACTCCAGGCATGAACTATACGCCTGAAGTGCCTCCTTTTCCTTCAGAGCCTTCATCTTTTCAATGAACTTTTTTTCATTGTTAACTTTGTACTCACTTATGAGGTTGATGGCGGGCTTTCCCTAACTCTCAATTCATCTACCACCCCCTTTTGTAGCATGTGGAGGGTTTCATTAGAGAGTGTCGCTATATTCATTCCTATGTCCTTGATTGTACTAAGTATAATATGATTGTCGGCAGACTCTGCATGAATGGACCCGTCAGGCAACGATATAGTTATGATATCCAGGGTCCTTATTAGCTCTACTTCATGACTTGTCCTAGGTATCAGGCTCACTTGCTCTGCGCTCGCTTGTCTAATGCCCAACTGTATTATGTTTTTTTGGATCTACAGCTCGCACAGATCCTTCTAGATGCTCCCCAGCGTCTGCATGTATTGCTGGTCAAGCTGCTACAACGATTTTGTCGTTGTATTCCTGACTTTATCGTCGTTCTCATTAAGATCAATTTTTGTCAACACCATGGGATCAACCTGTGTTTTATCAGATTTTTTCTTTTTTCATGTTCCACCCTTCTATTCTGTGCCACATCTTTTCAAAATAAATGGGGTCCTTTTCCCCTCATCACCACCACTGCCTTGGTCTGAAAGCTCTTCTTTCTCTATTTCTGACGAAGACAACTTGTCATCTTTCCATGACTTATGTTGTTCTTGTTCCGCTTGCTCCTTAGCAACACGTTCTTTCTCTATGTGATCCTTTTCTGCAGATTCCTTTTTTCGATGTTTTGCAAGGGTACGTACAACTTTCTTAGTTGCCTCCTTTCTTTTCTGTGCAGTAGAACTCCCCGTGACTGTGCTTGTTCCAACATCTACTGAATCTGACAGGGCACACCACTCTGTAGGCCATAACGCTACAACCTCCTGCATGTCTGTTTCTGACACCAAATAGGGCAATTGGTTCCATTTCTTCTCAAGATCCTTCTGTGCTTAGATATAGACTCTGTGGAATTCAACCTTAAACTTTGCGTAGGATGACATCTGTGTGAACAAGGTTGGGGACAACCTCCAACATTGATTGATTTCCATACGAAGATCCATTTCCAGAATAATCCAAAATATCTTCGTTGTTGCAATCCATGTGACATCCTTTGTGGACCATAAGGAAGCAAATCACACTACCTTCGGTAATCCTTCCTTGAGTAAAGGAAATTGGCTATCCTTCAACAATCTCCATGCAATAAGCATAATTGACAACAAAAACCAAGCGTAGTGGAATGAATTGGTTTATTCCTGGCCTTCTTGGTAGTTTTCTAGGAACTCTTGACAAAGGTACCTTGCCCAATTAAATTGTACTCCTTTCATGCACTACACAGCAAGGGAAACCACTGGCACCAGAACTTCGTCGGTGTGACACTTTCTCATAACCTTGCCTACTAAAATCTGGGTAGCGAATTGAATTTCTTGGTTTGTTATGGAAATAATAGAATACCCTCGTGAATTCCTGATGAGGTTGTAATCCCTCTTCATCTTCTCTGTAATATCTTTATCCCGAGTCTTCCCTCCAAACTCCTTAGCCAGGTTTGCACCTTTGTAAGGCTGCAACGTGATTCTATGAATTAGCATGTCCGTGATGGGGATAGGCTGTCCTAGCCATAAACATCCATCATGCACCGGTGCGAGGAGCTGGTGAATAAATATTGTATTAATGGGGGTGCAGTGATAATTTGGCACCCACAGCAGATTGAGCAACCCTGATTGATCGACACCATGAACCCATTCCCTCGTCTCCAATGTTGTAACACCTGTTTCCTCATAATAGACCTTCTGCATATATTTGTTCATCGCCAAATGTGGAAACTTAACATGGTTTGTGAGGTCTCAATCCTTCATTTTTCACAATGAAATCCTTGTGTGTCAAGGGCCTTTAAAAGGGACCTGCTCAGGTAGTAGGGTAATGGATATTGTAAACTTATCGGCATCCAAGTCCTTCATTACTTTGCTTTTAAATTCCATAGAGGGATATACTCAGGTAGCCTTGTCATTGGTTCCACTTCTTCAGCATCAATATCCTGTGTTCCCTGGAATTCTTCCACCTCCAGGTCCACTACTCTCTCTAGCTGCTTATGTTTCTTCTATTTTCCTGTGTGTTAGTACGCTTCCTTGGGGATTCGCGCACTAGCATCGGCTTCTTCTACTTTTGTTTCATGGATTGTTTTGACTTGACTGTTTGGCTCTCTCTGGTAGGGATCTGCTTCGGCCTACGCGACCTTGGCACCGTAGGTAAAATAGCCTGAGCTTTCATACTTATAACTTCTGGGGTAGTTGTGTCAGAGGCAACATCACCAACACTAATAGTTTCAGTAGGGCTTGGTGCAGACATTTTCTCAAGAATAAGCTTCTGGTTTATGTCAAGCATTTCGGAAAACACAAGGCTCGCTACTAAATCTTTCCAAAATGCTTGGCTCATAGGCAACAAACAACGAAATTCACTAATAATTCTTAGAGTGAAAAGTGTTGTTTTTTGGAATGGCATGCGTAATTTATAGGGGTTTTGAATTCAAATCCGGCCATTCCCCCCAATTTCTAATAATATATGCTATTTTGGTGGCAAATCTTCAAATATTTTTTCCTTAAATGCTGCCTCCCTGCTCCGCTTAACCATCTTCTAGCCGTCAATTCATGAATAGTAACTCAAATGGTCATCTTCCTACTGTGTTGTGTGGTACCTTCCCACACGGAACAACTTCCTAAGCACAACTTCCTGGGTTACATCTCTATCATTCTCTGTGCAACCTGCTCACTACATCTTCCTCCAAGCTGGGTAGTGTAGTTTAGAGTCCCACGCTCCCTTGCAACTACCTAGAGCACTAATACTATCCTGCTGCCATATAGTCATTGTCTAGGATCCCCTATATACAACTTCAACCTGCTCCCATTCACTTTTCCTGGGAAGGGTTCCCCATTCAGCTTCACAAGATGAACTGAACCTCCATCTGTAATTCTTTTAACAATATATGGCCCTAACTAATGCATCTGGAATTTACCCAGAAATTTAGTGAATTTACTATCAAATAACAAGACAAGATCATTTACCTTGAACGTATGAAGCTTGATGTGGTGATCATGCCATGATTTTTTGCATTCCTTCTGCACTTGTTGATGGGATCTTGACAAAAATTGATCTTCTTCGAGCTCCATCAGTTGCATGAGCCGTTTCTTTAGGGCCTCACAATCCACCATATCTGTCAGAGCTGCTATGCATAGACTAGGCATGATGTACTCCATTAGCATATGGTTTCAACCCCATATACTAATTTGAATGGTGTTTTCCCTGTCAGCTTCTTAGAAGTAGTCCTGTAAGCCCATAGTATTGTAGGTACGTGCACATCCCAGTCATTCTGCTGCGAGTTACAAATCTTTGTTAGCGCTTTCTCTAAAATATTGTTAAAGGCTTCAACGGTTACATTTTCCTGCTAGTGGTATGGAATACTCTTTTGATAGTAGACATGGAATTCTTCAGTCAATGCACTGATCGTTTCGTTCAGAAAGTCGGGTAGCCAAATCTACTTAAGACATACTAAAACAAGAATTTTGCTGTCGTAGCCCTTGTACAATCCTTAACCTGCTATGCTTCTGCCCATCTAGTTAGATATTTCATCACAGTGATAATATAACGCACACCCATTTTCTTTCCCAGGGACTAAATTGGCCCAAAAAAATCAATTGCTCACCTCTTAAAGGGCTACAAAGATACTTGAGGATGTAGTGGTAACTGATCTCTTCACAATGGTCTGTCAATTCTTTGACATAAATCGCATGCCTTACAATACACCTTGGAATCCTTGTGCAATTTTGACCACCATAGAGCTGTACGTAAAATATTCTACACAGTTTCCTTTCTTACATAATGGCCTCCCGCATCTCCCCCATGAGCTTCAGTGAGAATGCTATCTGTCTCAAAGTTTGACACATAACTTCGCAATATTTCGTCTACACCCATTTTATACAAATGTCCCACAATAACTGAAAAATCGGTCATGTGCATGACTAATTTCTTCTTCTACTGGCTTGCATATCTTTCCAGTGCCATCCCCATATTCAAGAAGTGAATAACATTTGCAAAATTATCATCTGCTACATGCATCACAAAGAGCTGCGCATCTGGAAACCCTTCCTCTAGATTATACGACTCCTCTCCTATTTCGATCTGCGACAGATGGTCAGGTCCCGCATTTAACCTCCTTGGCTTCACAATGACTTCAAATTCATACTCCTGAAATAATAGCAACCATTTTTAGATCTTCCCCCCAACACAGGATTTTTGACCAAGTATTTCAAGGAAAAATGATCTGTGTACATCTTGAAATGCCCTCCAAATAGATAATGCGTGAATTTTCACAATGCGTACACCACGACCAATTCTTCACGTTCTGTTGTTGAATAATTTTTCTCGACCTTCGATGGCATCCACATGCACCTGAAACTCCCTTTTCCAATTAGGGAATACCAAGATAGGCGCAGTGATCATATTTTCTTTCAACACATCTAAGTTGCACTATCATTCTTCGTCCCAATAGAATGTTGCGTCTTTCTTTAGTAGTTTCTCCATGGATACAGTAATTTGAGCATAAGATTTGATAAATTTTCTATAGTATCACGTATGTCCTTACATTGTGTGCAACTCTTTGACGTTCCTAGGGGCCTCCAAATTCACAATTACCACAATCTTTGTAGGGTCCACTATCAATCATTTCTTGCACACAACATGACCCAACAAGATCCCAAAAGGAACACATAATACACATTTTTTCAAATTCAGCGCAATCTAGTATTTGCAACATCTATCCAACATCAAGTGCAAACTTTCTACATGGCACTTCACTAATCCAAACACCGTCCATTCATCAAAGTATACTTCTAAAAACTTATGAATGAACTCTTTGAATGCTGCTATGACTACGTGGGAAAATGTTGCAGGCGCATTCTTGAGTCCAAATGGCATCACAGTGTACTGGAAAAAACTCCACTCCATCGCGAAGGTCATTTTTCTCCTATCCTCAGGTGCAATCTTGATATGATGATACTTGGAAAACCCATCAGTAAAGGAATAAGCCTCCTCCCCTCCAAAATTTTCTAACACTTCCTCTATAACTGATGTTGGAAATGGGTCATGAACACACATATCATTAACCTTCTGCAGATCTATGCAAATCCTTATTTCACCATTTTGTTGCTTCTCCTGAACCACCATTAAGCTCACCCAATCAAATTCTTTAACAGGTTCTATTATGCCTGCCTCCAACATCTTATCCAGCTCTTGGCAAACCTTTTCCTTATATTTAGGATTAAGGTGATATGAACTCTTTTTAATAGGCTTCGCGTCCAGCTTCAGAGTGATATTCATAACACCCAAATCACCAACTATGCCCTTAAAATTAGAAAACTTAGTGGGGAAGAGATCTTGGTATTAACGGAATAACTCAACAACTTTATCCATAGTAGTGTCATCATAATAATCTCTAATTTTTGCGAACTTCGAGTCTTCTTCAGTGCCAATGCTTACTTGCTTTGTCTTCAAAGGTGCAGGGATGTCCTATTTTCTATTTGTGGGTCTTTGACTTCATGATGCCCTTCTACCTCTAGAATATTAATGTTTCTCATATCTTCATCTTCCTCTTTAGTGGTTACATTATAGCATTCTAATGCGTGGCACAGTTGGGTGCTCTAGCCCGATTGGATCCATTCCATAGTTTCCTTCAGCGTTTTGAAGATAACCGCCTAATCTCTTGTAGTGCTTCATTCATGCTTGTGAAGTCATGTTCAAAGCTAAAGGTAAATAAGAACCCTTCCTTCAATACATCCCATTCCACGGTGCCATGGCGGAGCTCTGTTTCTAGATACCAATTAATGGGAATTGTATCCAAGGTGTGGCAAAATATGAATACCCACTTTGGCTATGATTATGTTCCCCAGGCTTTAGTCCATTTCACTAGGTGATTTCATGGATCATCCCTTCCATTATATTTCTCAGTCATTCCGGTGATAGCACGCCCAAACCATAACCTGATCATTCTTCGGTAATCTCACCATCCAACAAAACTATTCTTATGCGTACCCCACCATCGTGTAGGTGTAGTGTGCAGTGCCAACTCTAATTCTTGGAAGCGGTGATCCTCAAGGACTTCACACTCAAATTCATCCAAAAGCACATCTACATAAGTTAAACCATCATAATAGGGTAATTCTCTTACTTCTAACGAAACACAACGCAATTACTTCGTCATCATATTACATCGCAATGTAGACACTTCGTGCAAGTGATTCTGTGAATTCTCTAGTTCTTCATTGGAATCAAAGGTGCAGGAACTCTCTCGGTCCCAGGTAATCCATCCATTTTCCATCAGATCGACCCAGTCCTAATCCCACATTGTTATCATGTAAATTTGATCCATTTCATCATCACTTTCGTCATAATCGCAGATTGGTTTAGTATAGCATGCTCCTTCTGTAGGATCTAGTGGCACTATAACCCGCAATGACTTTTCTTCAAACAACATCATCCTTTTATTCAAATTAATGACCCCATTCATGTTAATAGCCCAATCAATTCCCAAGAGTGCGGGGTAGGGTTACTGTCGTCAACGATTTCTATAACCTTAAAGTCGTCCATCGTGCTTGCACCTTCTATATCAACTGTTACTCCATATAACTATCCCATGGGGATGATTTTTTTCTGTTTCACCATCCTAAGCTGAATTGGAGACCATTGCAATGTAGGTCTCCCAATCCTTTCCCATGTTTGTTTCAGTAATATGTTTGCATTAGACCCCACGTCCAAAATTACCTAGTCCATCCAATAATCACTTATCTGCGTGGTGAGCCTCATCTCGTGCCCTATTCGTGCTTTATGTTTACCAATTTTTCTAACCACCCAGTGTCCATGAGGGAATTTCTCTTTGCCGGCACATTTATTTATTAATTCCTGAAGGCCTTCCACAACTTTGCTATTGTGCAACAGTTTTATGCGGGTCTCCAAAAACATAGTGAGCACAAAGGGATCAGCCTCTATAGGTGCACTGATTTTTTGCGTCTTTTCCTGTCTCCTTGAGGTGGAGACCTCAAAGAAGCTCTTCTTGCCTTCCATAAACGTTTCCTTAACATGATCTAGATCAAAGCTCGTTTCTTTCTCTGGTACTTTACAAACCCATCCTTCTTCTTCAGGCTGTTTACCCTTATCAGCACCAATCGTCATTCCACTTCTTAGCACAATGTTAATGCTTTGATCTTCTTCATGGGGCTAAACCCTCATCATATGTAGATTCTGCGTATGCTTCTAAGGCTATGTTTTCCTCTCTTGCATTTTAGCTATTAGCATTGGGAATTATTCTATAGTATGGTCAAACTATTTGTAGTATTGACAATATGGGTGTGTAGGATTCTGACACTCTCGCACGTAGTGCCCTAGCTGTCCGCAGTTGTAGTAGATAATCTGACCGCAGCCTCTACTAGGTCCTCCTCTTACTTGGCCTCGTCCTTGACCCTGATGACCTCTGTGCGCTCCTCTGACGCCTTGATCTGGAGGCTGAGTTTCTTCTTGCATCTAGTATGTAGGTGTCCTTTCCATCATCAACTCATAGCTTTGACAATGAAGCTCATCATGGCCCATATATTTGTAGAAGTTACAGAACAACTGTTGGAGTGTCTTGATGAACTTTCGAAGTAAATGGCAATTATCCATTGCATGTTGTCCAGTAACTTGAAAAATAACACACCATAGCACAAACCCCACTCTCGGACCTGCTGGGGCTTTCGGCTTTAGAGGGATTGACCCCCTCCTGTAGTATAATTTGTGTACACTAGGTAGTGGTATTTATCATGCCCATGGCCCTTGCACTTCAAACACCAGGCTTCTGTACGCACTTCTCTTTTAGTCTACTTGTCTTTCTTCAAACTCTGTAATTCTAGGTGTAAGATAGCTAATTGTAAGTGGATCTTCTGTACTCACAGGTTCGTATCCTAAATAAGTGATGCATGTAGCCTCATCACAATTTCCAAGGCTTCTTCCTATGTTTCTATCTTTTGATGTGACAAAACAATTCTCAAGTTGGGAAAGAGCAAAGCTATAAACCATTCACAATGCCAGCTATCTGTGATCTGCATATTAGCTGCTCTAATCTAAGACTTCAACCTCTGATCAAATTCCCAGTGTGTCTCATTAACCATCATCATGATTTCTTTAAATCTAATTATTGACTATGAGTCAAACATATGCTTACTAAACTCTTTGTTTAAAGTTGCCTTAGTCTTTGTTAGCGTTGAAAGAGTATTATGAGAACAATACTTAATGTACTAGGTTAGTGCATGATCCTGTAAAGCGGTAACCAACTGTGCCATTTTTATATTGTCCTTAGTAATCTGTTGCACTATCCATACAATGTTTGCAACAAACCAGAACTTCTTTGCATCTTCACTTCCTATGCCTTTGAAAATCGACATCTTCATTGTGTTCGCCATGTTGAAATGGTGGTGTTGGAGGTGGAGGTGTGGGTGAAGGTGTATTTGGTGGAGCTAGGGGTGGACATGGAGTGGAATGATGATTTTCTCAAGGAATCCCCTGAATGATTAGCTGAACAACACTTCACGGTGTAATCTATCCCGCCCCTTCATCGTCACTTGAAGGAGGTTCAATCAATGGAATGTATTTTGGTCTTGATCCTTCATGATTTATAAAGAATCATCCACTTCGTGTAGCTCCAAAAATCAAGGTAATGGCATCACCTATTTTTCACAAAACAACATTTATTCCAAGTATTCAATGATCTTAAACACCTGCCTCGCAGTCATTTGAAAAATCATAGCCCCGCTTCGCTATAGTTGACTAAGGTATCAACTACAAATTTTGTAACAAATCCACCCAGAATCCAATCGAGCCAATGATCAATATCCCGCACTATCTTGTTTTTAGAAACTTCTAATCATCACACCAATTTTGGAGTCCACACTATAAGATTATCGAGCTTCCACCTTCCTTGAATTTTTGTCAATTTAGCTAACCAATCATACAGCTCAATGGGGAAAGTGCAAAAAAAGATCTCATATATCTATGTATATAGATATCTGTTCAACCAGTTTTCCTTTGAAAGACATAGATTGTTGTTTTCTTGCCACAAACTCATGAATCTTCCGATCCAACCACTTTTCAATTTCTTTCTTGGTCGAATTCCAATGATGCGACATCACACATCTCTTTCAAGCAGATCTCGGTCCTGGCAACAGAACCATTTGTTGGCTTAGGGGGTCCTAACCTAGGTTCAGAGTTAGCTGTGGCAACCAAGAAAACCCTACACTACTGGCCCTTTTGGAAACAACCCATGTAGTGCAAGCTGCAATTTCACCCAAAGCACTATGGGGGGATGCAAGAATCAAGTTTCTACATCCAAAGACTAGTGTGATGTCTTTCAGTGCCTTATATATGCCTTCATGCACATTGATAAACTCTTAAGGATCATTGATACAACTCTGTAGAACAACCTTCAAACCCTCGTGAAGGTCTATGATCAGTCGTTGCAGACCCTAAACAGCCGATTTTCCTACTCACGTGCATCAGAGAGCATTCCTAAATTAGTGTTTGTGCAGATTTACTTAAGTCATTATTAAACATAAGGAAGATCACCAAAGTTCACGTGAAAGTATTTAAACATATATCAGATACATTAGACTTATTCAAGAGAATTGTGTAACGCTCAATCAATATCTCATAAAACAAATCTTTCGTTAGAAGTATATAACATTAACAGAGATAAGCAGAATACTTAGGAATTCTTTAGAAAACTATCTTTATTGATCTTCAATTCAAGGTTATAGACTCAAAATTCCCTGTGCACACAATTGCAAGGGTCCACACACTTAGCTGCAGACTCTTCCTAAGCCTCCATGCACTCAGCTACAGAGCCTTTTCTTCCCTATATGAGCACAGGAAGCAGAACCTTCCTACCTTACCTCCTTTCCTAAACTCTTTAATCACCCAATTCTCTATCTTTTCTCCTACTTATTCCTCTCTACTACTAGTGATTTATACTTTTTAATACACGCCTATTTATAAACTTTTCATACAATTCCATGGTCCGCAGACCATCGGTGAATCTCAAAACCGTCTCAAAAATTTACATAAAACAATGGGCTAATTCCCTTTGACTCATATTCATCTATGTGCTTTGCATCAACAAATTGAGGAGACTTTACATTATTTACAAAATTGTTCCAAATTTTGGGTTATCTTAACCCCAAACTAACCTAGGGGACCCCATCCCAGCATGTATCTATGCAAAGCACACATTCATTTGGAACAACAATTTCCAAACATAGCCAAAGGAATTCTCACCCCATTCCTTTGTTTTACCTTTTTATGTTGCCACAATCGAGTCTTATTATGTGCTATCACATTCACCCATTTGTTAGTTATATGAAAATAAACAAAACAACTATTACCTTTCCATACTAATACCAAGCACGTTTCTATGCAATTGTTCACACATGTCAATCATATGTTCCAAGGATCAAGTCATCATTTGAAATCAACCTTTTACCAAGATTAACATAATCAAATTAAAATCATTATTTTACCAAGAATAGCATCATCAAATTTAAAATCAGTCTTTTACCAAGACTAACAACCACGACATAGTCTGCAATTAGCTCATATTCATTAGCCATAGTGCTATAACTAGCACCCACTTGCACTCAAGTGCATATCAGTTGTCTCAGCACATATTATGTTAGTACAAATGTCTTAAAACAAGAAAATTTATTCATGCAATCTTATGAACACATATTCATATCATGCATTTAGTCAAACATTCAAACAACACTTTAAAGGTGCATAAGTTCAAGAGTCATAATCAATAGTTATCAGAATAAATATATGAAGAAAACCACTTGTAGAAAAATTCTCATTAATTCACTCAGAATTTTGTCACAATATGGATATCAACAAGTGTAGGTGTCACTTGTGCCATTCTCTCATCAACACCTTATTTTCCATAGCCTTGGTTCCTCAAGGCTACATACAACTCTTAGTGGTTTCCAATTCATGTTTTCAACCTACTCATGTTTACATGCCCATCATTAACCAATATTAGTAATTTGAATCATGTTATGACAACATACTAAGATTATTTATGCACACACATCCATTATTATATGCACCTAGCATACCTTCATGCATCTACCATATCATTATTTAATATCTATTTGATAGATATGCATCCCTTAAACTAATGCATATATGGAATTTTATTACTCATATGTTATTATTCATCAACTTATGACAACTTTTCAAAATATCAAATAAAATTATAAACAGTCAGGAGTTAAATTGAGAGATTCCCCTTGATAATTTTGACTGCATCATTCAGTCATGAACTTTTGTAATCCTTGTTGGGCTACTCTAGGGAATCTAGTTATAATTCTACATGTTTATCATCATGCATCGATCCCGAGAATGATCTGATCTACATACCCAACTGTTTGTGCCTCTTGAGAACTGTAGATATGAGTCTTGGCACCCTGATATGATGGACAATCTTTCTTGCGATGGTAGCCACCACAAGTCCAACACCTCAATGGTTCTCTTCCATTGCCTTTATTCTATTGCTCCATAGGATAAGACCCAAGTTCTTTCTTATCTGTATTTCTTATGAGTAGACATATTTTCCTTCTCACCTACATCTTGAGATCTTCCTCTCTTCTTGAGCCATTTTCCTTTAGTCTTGTCGCTACCCTTCCAGTCATGCTTGACCTTAGGCTTGAACTTTGACTATTTATAGTAATGCTTGAACTTCCCGATGGCTTCCTTCAATGACTAAGGTTCATCAAACTCAATCCAGTCTATGAATGATATTGGCAATCTATTTTTTGTGAGGCTATTGTATATACACAAGCCAATCCAGATTAGAACGATACATAATAATATCTAGAGCATATCAGTTCATGCATGAATTAATATAATGACCGCAAAATTATAACACCATCATGTACGTGGATATAACAAAAATAAAAATAAAATAACTTGCATGCATTTATGATAAACATATAGATTTGCATAACACTCTGAATTTACCATGAGGTCAATGATGGGTACCATCAAAAGGTATATTATAAGGTCATTTTTCCACCATCCAGCCCATAATTTCTCCTTTCCTCACATAAATTAACATCCTTTTGGATATAATGTGTTTAATAGGAATACTAAAGGATGTTTTTCATGCTTCATGGCATAATACGGTTAATGTGTAGGAGAAAGAACATTTATGAGTACATTGAAGATGCAGGGACATGTTGGAGGCATCTAGCGAAAATGTAGGAGGTTTGTCCCCTACATTTACTCTCCTTTGATTCTAAGTGATCCATAGAATCACTCATCTACAACTTGAGGTCTACTAGCAGCCAATGAACTCAAGTGAATGCGAGGATCTATGGGAGCTAGATCCACTTTTCTCAAGATTTTGGAGAGAATCAACCCTCTTTCCAAGGAGGTCACCCCTGAGTCATATTTGTATAAATCAATAAGCCCAAGAGTTCATTAAGATTCAAATTTTGAAGCAAGGAGGGCTACCAAGGGCCAAGTGCTAAATATTGTCATTCATATTCTTATTTCCATTATGTATATGAATTGTATTTTATGTTAATTAGAGGTCTATTGTTTCTTCACATCTAATTTCTTTGTAGAGGGTTGAGTCCCCTTGGGTTAGGGCCCAACTCAGAGGCTCCAGTCCCTCTTTATGTATCTTGCTTATACATTATTTTAGTAGAAAAAAATTCCTTCCTTGTTTGAGTAGAAGTTTATTTTCTAGAAAATTGTGGTTGTAGGCCTTATTACCACCTCTCTTGTGGGAAGTGTGGTTGAGGAGTCCATAACAACAATCCAAAAATATGTGGTTTCTTTCCTTTGCAATTTCCTAGGCTTTAGTTCATTGTCTCTTTCATACTTTGTTTCTGCAATCTAGGAGTTAAAATTATCTTTCTCAAGTTTTATTGTATGTAGGTTAGATGCATGTTGTAAGGTGAATTAGTTCTTAATGAAGTAAGATCCTTGTTTGGTTGATTTCATAAAATTCGACTCATCCTTTCTTGCTTAGCTTATTTTGCTACAATGTTTTGATAATTTTGAGTGTAAGGGATTGTTGTTAGTATGAAGGTACTATCAGTGTCTTGCAAGGTTGTCACACTCATCCTACATTCACCTTGTCATCATCAAATCCTTCCTTGTCATCCCGCACTACTCTCAAAATTATGCCATCGAAGCCATATTTCTAGGTTATTTGAGAGACATTGCGTGCATTTTCTTTTCTACAAGATTGGCCTCTGAGAGGTAATGGGCTTGAAAAAATACTCACACACCCCTCATATATTGCTACCTAACATTTCCTACCTTCAAACCACCTTTTTCACCCTTAGGATTCTCACATAATCAATCTTGTAGGAAAACAGAGCAATCTTGTAGCATCATGTAGCAATGTTGTAGCAGTCCCTAAGCTTGAGCATATTTTCTCCAAAAGCTTGGTTTTTTTTCCCTTAGGATTGAATAATTATTCCTAGGATATGAATCCACCGATTGAAGAGGACCCAAGGCCACTTTGAACCTACCTTTTTCTCACTGCAAATACAATTATGCAATTAGGATTAGGTGACAAATTTCTAAATTTGAATGATAATGATGATTTTCTTATGAAATACATATGATTTATGTTACTCTAGTAAAGTACCTTTGAACATAGTTATTAAGAGGGTGATTTTCTAGTTCAAATTAGATTATGCTTATTTCTTTGAATTTATGCTCTTAGAATTTCAATTAAAAAGTGTTTTTCTTGCATGGGATTCGTTTCTTTTCAAAGAAACTTTTCACATTCTAAAATTAGACTAATGATTCATATTGTTGCAAGTAGTACAAGGTTTAATTTTGTAAATAAACAAGTACTTATCATTCCTAAAATTAGCATAGCCTTTACATTCTTGCAATTAGAGTTAAACATTACATTTGATGAATGACACTTTCCATTTCTACAAGTATAGAAATTATTTTTCATTCTTGCAGTTAGAGTAGAACTTTCTTTTTCATGAAATTCCATTCCTTGAGACTACTAAAAGAATGGTATTTGTATGCCTTGATATGGTCCACTGCTTCAAGGTGGCATGAGTATAACTTGACCTACTGTTACACAAAAATATCGTCACCTTGATTATTTGCAGTCGGTGTAGGCCTATCATCACATATACCAGCTTCCTAAGAAAGTCTTAAACCTCAGCTCTTCAAAACAAGCTTGAGAAAAGAGAGAAAGACATCAAAAAAGCAATGTAACTCTGGTTCCGCACTTTCTCTTACTTTTACCTGCGAGCCCACACCTTTTGTTCAAAGTATCTGCGTACTTATACACTCTGTATGTAAAGGGGAATGTGCGTACCCCTGTAAAAGTCAAAAGGAGCAATATTTATCTTAAAAAACTCATCTTGGGTTAATTCTAGAGTTTTCTAGAAGCTTTTGTTACGTGGATTGTTTGCTCCAAGTGGTTCATGCATCCCATCATAGGAGGAACTAATCCCTTGTTGAGAGGAGCTATCCCTTTGAAGGAGGACTCTATCCCTTTGATGGAGGAGCTGGTAACTGATCTCCATTGCACTATAAATTGAGGCATTGGGTCAGTGGCCAGGGAGGTTAGAAGCTGAACTTTTGAGGGTAAATGCTAGTGAAATCAAGACTTCCTATTTGAGCTTAAGAGGAGAGATCACATACCTTTTTGGCCCCATTAGGGAGTGAGTGAAGCTTGTCAAAGTAGAGGAGACTTCTTGTTGGACCCTAGAAGGAGCTTGTACAGCGTCAAGGCAAAGGTTGTAAGGTTCTTTTCTTTTGAATTAATACAATCAAGCTCATTTTTCTCAACAAGTATCTTATGCTATTTGTTTCATGGACTCCTTGACTTTCATGTTAAATATGTTTTATAATATTGGATATTCAGGTGCTATTTAATCGTTTGCCTTGTTTGTGCTTGCAGGTTTGCAACGAAGGAACTTACTTGGAACAAAGGAGCGAAAGCATATCCGGACTTGCGTTGGACATGAGGTAGGCCCTTAACCACATTTGTTTACCATTATTTATAAAGCGCATTTAGAGAAAGATAGTGTCTGGTTGGTTTGTTTATTATTAGGTCTTCATTAGATTCTATGAAGGTCTGTCTTGTCCGAAAGATCGACTAATTCCGCGTGACAAAATGGCGACTCCGCTGGGGACTTGATTGTTTTCCTCGTTTTTCTTTGACTTGAGAAACTTGATTTTTGGTTTTTGTATTTGGCTTGTTGTGTGTGGCTTTGGGTAGACTTAGTTTATTTAGCTTTGTTTTTTCTTTTTTCATTACTTTAGTTGAATTCTGCAGTCTTCGCTTATATCACAGTGCGTACCTGTACGCACTTTGTTTTTGTGCACAGAGTGTACCCGCACCTGGGTAAGCCCTGCACCTGCGTACCCTGCTAAATTTTTGAAAATTTTGACTTTTTCTCTTTCAGTTAGTTTCATTTTGTTTTTCTAGTGGTTATCCTCTGCCCATACCTGCATGTGATTGGTTGAAATCTTTCCTTGGTTTAATTTCATTAGCATTAGGGTTTTAGGTGAAATTCCTAGAAGTTTTGCTTGTCGGGCTTATTTTTCGATTTGGTTGTGTAGTGGCTCTGAGCTTAGAGGCTGTAGAGACTTCAGATCACCTTAGTGTCTATCAGTCTTCTTGAGAGTCTGACCATTTGTGAAATCTCCCCTTGTTGAGAAATCCGCTTTGAGTTTTCTCTTTACAAAACTTCGATAAGCTTGTGATTGAAAGTGTGGATTTTCATTTTTAAAAAGGAATACGAAATTGGTTATTTTTGAATTATTTTTGATTCTGAACAAATTAGTCCTTGGTTTGCTTGTGACCAAGTAAAACATCCTCAAAAAGACTTTTTGTGAGCTTTTTACTGCAAATAGGGTTTTTGTTAGTTTGTAGATCTTAAGTTTGCTTTATTAAATAGTTTTCTCAAAGATTTGCTTTAGTAATAATTTTAAAAGTTTTTAATAGAAAATGAAAGGTCTCTTTTGACAAAGCTTGTTCTTAGTAGCATTTGAGTTTTCGAATGAAAAGAGAAATTCTTGTGGAAATAATTAGTTGTCTCGTTTTTGAGTGCATTGAAACGAATACTCTTCTTTTGGTTTGATCGTTAAAGAAAGATTTGTGTTTTAAAGTATTTGCATCCTCCAACTCTTTCTTAGCTAGAACTTCATTGAAGAGAAAAGATTAGTTAGTCATCTTAAGTGCATCTTTATAGTGATTTTGTGTCAAGTCTTTACACCATAAGTTTCATCTCCATCACCTTTTGACTTAATCAAAAACCACTAAAAATCATGCTTAATATAAAATCAATCTAGAATTTTTTTTGTTTCTAGGGCTCTGATACACCAATACAGCTTAGGCTAGTATCTTAGAGTAGGGAGTAATTAACTCTCCAAGATAAGTAAAACAAACAAGTAGCTTTATCTTGTGGTAGGAGAAATCCAATTGTTGCATTTATACTCTGGGAAAGGTCCTCTTAAAGGAGAAGCACAAGATCGTGTCCGAACCAATGTGGGAATCAATCCTTCCTCATTGGGAACGACGCCATATATTCACGTATTACAAAGGGTAAACGTTGGATTATTGGCGAGGAGCCTGGGGTCACTTGTTGGTAAACCTCGGTTTATTTCGAGGAGCCTTCAAGGGGATTGAGCTTGCTACTCTGCCCTTGCATGCGTATCGGATCGTAGACTATTCCCCCAGGTGTATTTGTTTTTGTTGGTAACCTTAGTGTCCATATTCTCTAGGATTCTTCCTAAGGTGACAGTGGCAAGAAGATCCCATTGTACCTGGAGCAGACATCGGCTAGACTCACTTGGATTTCTGGGGGGTTCTCTTCACTTGAGACGGTTAAGTGGAGAAACTTGGTCCAGTCTATTCATTAAGCAGGTTTCCAGGGTAACTGTTCCAACCACTATTTCTGTATCAAACTCTGCGACGTTGGATTTCATCACCAACTACTGTTTTCGGTCCGGAAAGATACTGTTTGTGTGTGTTTGATCTCTTATATTCTTTAGCCGTGTGCTTTAAATTTGTTTGGTTCTTTAGAGACTTTAGGTGATTTTCATTGAGATTTTACTTTGTTTGCATGTGAAGTAGTTAAAAGTTTTTAACTGTGGTTGAATTACCGAGACATTCCCGTAGACTTCGGGGTGAATCCCCTGAGTTTGTTAATGTGGATGATTTACTGAGGCTCTCATAGACTTCAGGGTCAACCTCCTGAAGAAATACCAAGCTACATTGAAGGCTTGAGAGTTCTCGTATCTCCCAGTAGCGGTAGAAATCAATCGCCTGAAGAAGGAGAACCTTCTTTGGTAGAATATTCTGATTCTCAACCCGTAGTAATTTCAGAGGTTACTGGTAGCATTGCGTCTACTAGTGATATAGGTGAAGAATCTGACGTTTCTGAACCCGAATGTGAAGTTGCTCCTACTCCCGTATCAGAGTTTGTTTCTCCAACTCCTAGTGGTCCTAGTTCTCCTAGGGTAGAAACCGTAATTACCCAAGATCTTCACGCTGGACTCATAGCGATCGAAGAACTTGCTATTGCGGATATCGAAGAAAGCTTCCATTTTCTAGATAATCGACCTATTTTAGAGTTTAGGGAGCGTGAATCGATTTTTTATAGTTCGCCGAGGATTACTGATTGGTACCGTTCACTGACCAATCTTTTAGAAAATCCGGGACTCAGTTTTACACCACCTCGCATTTTTTATCACCCTTCACCTAGAGGTCATTATCCTGCATTGAATATGTCTAGTCCTTCATCCATGTATTCCCAATCTCCAGAAGCCTATTGTTGGAGAGGTAAATCCCCTCTATGGATAGAGGCGATCCCTACTAGCCCAAAGGGGGTCTAGCAACAATCAAACAATGCTACACCACAGGTTCCTAGTTGTAATTAACAAGTGGGTAAAAGAAACCTACTTGGATTCCAATGCTATGTTTGTCGAAGAGATGA
>APFE030402255.1:0-84431 GCA_000404065.3 Pinus taeda
TCTTTTTTTTTTTTTTTTTTTTATTTTAACAAGGTCGGCTACTGTTGTATTATAAAATCAAAGTAAAAGATCTATTACATAGCTATCCGAAGTTTGGGCAGGGAGGAGCAAAATCGGGTACGCAGACCCATTGTCCTCATTTTTGCCATTGTAACTGGAAGTAAAAAGATGTTGGCTATATTGCCTGACAAAACTACCACACAACAAACAGAAATTACAGACCATAAGGGGTTTTTTGGGTGACTGAGACATCAGGGAGAGGCTCTTTTCGAGCGCCACTAGCTTTCGTGGAGGCTTCCGCATGAAAGCTTTGAGTGAGGGCTCTTATCTGCTTAATAGCTTCTTCCAGGTGACAGCATCTGCCTTTGAGGTTCTCGATCTCCACCTTCTGTTTCTCAAGATTCTTTCTCTTGGACCTGTTATCTGATTCGTAGTCTTCTTTGAGTTCCTTGAGCTAGCTCCGGAGCCTGTTGATCATAAAAGTGTGCGTTTTGCACATGGTGCAGTCCTTATTGAAGAGCCTGTCGATGTTGATGTTGGGTTCTTGAGGGGCTTGCTGACCGGGCTTTTCAGCCATGATGAGAGAGGAACCCCACGAGGCTGAACAGAAAGGGGAGTGAGGAAAGGGAGGAAAGCTGGTGTGAAGGGAGAGGGGAGTACTGAGGAAAGAGGAGGAGCCTCTGAGCTGAAGAGATTGAGATTCTGCAAAGAAGGGAGCACAAATGATTATGGAAAAAAGAGGCACTGTGCAAACAGCAATAATCAGAACAGAGGCGCGAAAGGCCATGTTCAGAGAGGTACCCCGCGAGGCTGGACAAAGAGGGGAGAGGAGAAAGGGAAGAGCGATGAAGGAGGGGAGCTGGGGAGAAGGGAATGAAGAATGCTGGGGAAAGGGGTTGAGCCTCAGAGCTGATGAGACTGGGATTCTGCAAAAACAGGAGCACAAAAGATTAGAGAAATCAAGAGTCACTGTGCAACCATCCTTAACCAGAAGCAAAATACCAGGAGAAGAATCACGCAGTAAAGAAGCACGAGAGGCCACGATCGAGCTGCGCTTGGAGGAAATCCTGTATGAAGGTTTCTCCTTGAACTGAACAGTGAGAGAGCCTTCGATCGGGCAGTTGTTAATAGAACCAGAGTGCCTTCCACGTTGCCTAGCCGAGCTCTGAGAAGATCGGATATCGGGAGGGGGAGGATCCTTCAATATGATGGCTCTTCTGTCCGAAGTTCTGCTGAGGTGATAGCCACGAATGTGCCAACTGACATTGACTGCCCTGTTCTGCAGATGAGTGTTGCTGCGACTTAACACGTTGGTCCTTGCCCAATCTTGAGAGATGTTTTTAATCATAATCTGTCTGTCTGGTCTTTTGGTACTAAGAGAGGCAGCGTGAGTCGTCCTGGAGGAGGAGCAGATCCACTTGTGAGCGTGCCTGAGGTGACTTGATTTTCTGGGAGGGAGAGTCTGATTAAGGAATGATTTCTTCATACTCCTGGTCATTCTCTTTAACCAGTCCAGTTTGTCTTCCTATGGCTTTGTTGGCCTGTTCGTCCGCCTCCCTGTTGTTTCCCCTGAGGATATGTTTAAAGGAGACTTCTCTAATGTTCCTTGTATTCTCCATGATCCTGTCTCTAATTCTATTAAGGGCAGTTTGCCTGAAATCTTTTCCTGAAGACATGGAAGCAATAATGATTGCCGAATCCCCCAGGATGAGGAGGTTTTGGATGCCTAACTTCCTGGCTATGGTAGTTCCCAGGAGGAGGCTGTAGGCCTCAGCTCTATTGTTAGACATGATTCCGAGGCCCCATTCATATTTAACCATAGTTTTTCCTTGAGGATCTTTGATGATTCCCCCAGCCCCAGCTTGGCCTGGGTTGTTTTTAGAAGCCCCATCAAAGTAAAGGGTTGGCCTTCTCTGCTTTTGAATCCAGTTTTCCACTTCCTTCTTGGTTCCTCTCAGCTTCCATTCCTGATCTCCCTGACTTGTAATTGGCTTCTTATTGATTCTTGCTTCAATTTTGAATTTATTCACCCACTCTTGAACCTTTGCCTCTGTCTGATCCGGGTCCATCTGAGTGTAGCCATTGGTTTCTATGGTCTCTGATATGAGCGCTACTGTCTTGGCTATTGTTCTGGTAATGCAAGGCTTCTTGTTATTGAAGATGCACTTGTTTCTAGTGATCCAAATCTGCCAGCACAAGTTTGAGGGAATACTGTTCCAGATTCTTAATGCCTGATTCTTTCTTTTGTTGATTTGAGGGAAAAGGTTCCCTCAGCTTCTATGGAGATTGGCGATCTGGTTGGGAAGGTCCCCAATGGTTAAAGGGCATGCTATAAGGTTCCAGCACATACGAGCAAAGGTGCATTCTATAAATAGGTGGCTGCAACTTTCCACAACATTCCTGCACAAACAACAGATGGAGGGGCCTTGGATGCCCTTTTTCCTGAGGTTTTCTACTGTAAGGATATTGCCATGCAAGAGGGTCCAGTTAAACATTTTAACCTTGGGCAAACTTTCTATTTTCCAAACAACTTTGTAGAGAGGCCAGTTGTTTGTTGGAGGAGAATTCTGGAGGGTTTTGTAACCATCTTTCACCGTATAACCTCCCCCACTAGGATCCCAAATGAACTTGTCTTCAGAGATTCTGTTAGTGGGGGCAGAGCCAATGAGGGAGGTTTTGAGGTCTGCCCAAATGTTCATGAGGTCGTTGGGGAGGGTGAGAGTTTTCCAGCCCTTCCAAACATTCTGGTCCCACTGAGAGATGTCGTAGAGAGTTCTTTGGTTTGCCTGCTTCATCCATTGTTGAAGGGGCCTGGAATTGGGGAGAGCTCCTCTTGCCTCCGTGCCCATAATTTTGTCATTCCAACTTCTAGTTCCCCTCCCATTGCCCGGGGCTCTTGAGATGTGAGGTTTAAATTGGGGGAGGGACTTTTTAATAAGCTTCCAAACAGGGGTGTTGTGTCTATCTATGATAGTTTCCGAGAGGATATTGCTATTTACCCCGTTCAGGTACTTTTTCTTAATGACATCTGTCCACCAAGATCCTTTATCACTAATGATCCTCCAGATCAGTTTGAATCCCATGGCTATGTTTGCAAGCCTAGGGACTCTGATTCCAAGCCCACCTTTTTCTATTGGCAGAATGACCTTACTCCATTTAACAAGACTGAATTTTTTCGTGTCCTGCTTTCCTCCTTGCCACAGGAAGTTGCGGATTATCAGCTCCATATGCTTGTGAATGCTTGCTGGCGCTAGAGTGATAGCAAATTGATAAATTGGGAGGGCTGAAAGAACAGCCTTTATGAGAGTCGTTCTGCCTGCTAGATTGAGCCAATACATACCCCAACTTTGTAGTTTCCCTCTCAGCTTTTCAATTAACTTGACCCATATCTCTGATTTGACATTATCCTTGGCTAGGGGCAGCCCCAGATATTTGAAGTAGGACCAATTCCCTTGGGCAGGGATTTCCATGATTAGAGAGATTCTCTGAGTTATGTGTCTTGGGACATTCCATGTGTAAATCATGCATTTGTTGTTGCTTAGCTTACCTCCAGAAGCTTGGAGGAAGAGATCCAACATTTCCTTAAACCTTCTTGCCATCAGACTAGAGGCGCCCCCTATTAAAAGGGTGTCATCCGCAAAAAGGGAGTGGTTGATCCCTTTGGCACCTCTAACAATGTATATCCCTGTTATTTCCTTTAACCGTCTCTTGTTCTCAAGGTGCAGGCTTAAAGTCTCAGCCATAATAATAAAAAGGAAAGGGGAGAGTGGGCATCCTTGCCTCAAGCCTCGAGAACTCTTGAAGGTGGAGCAGGGCCTCCCATTGATGAGGGGGGCTATCCAGATGTCGGAGATGCATTCTATGACCCTGCTGGTGAAGTGCTCAGAGATACCAAACTTCTTCATGACAGCCTTCAGGAAAGAGTGGTTGACCCGGTCAAAGGCGTTCGCCATGTCGAGCTTGATGATCATGCCCTTTTCATTTCTAGAAATACTGTTGTGGATAGCCTCCTGGATGAGAATTACGTTATCCGTTATATGTCTTCTAGGGACGAAGCCTCCTTGATTCTCCGAGATGATGGAGGGGAGAATGGTTTTGAGCCTATTTGCTAAAATCTTAGTGATGATTTTGTAGGAAACGTTGCACAAAGATATAGGGCGGAATCTGTCAAAAGACTGGGGGTTTGGGTCTTTAGGGATGAGGGCCAGGTGGGTGGATTTAATGTTGCTGCCCATTTTACATTTGGAGAAGAAATTTTTTGCCATTCTGATATAATCTTTCTTGATGATTTCCCAATGCGTTTTGTAGAAGGCCACTGTAAAGCCATCAGGCCCAGGCACTTTGTCTGGAGGCATGCTGAGTATTGACCACTCTATCTCCTCTGTGGTGATTTCCTTGTCCAAATCTGCACTCTGAGTTTTTGAGATCTGATTTCCCACAATGCTGAGGAACTCCGGGTTTTCTAGATAGTTAGGGTCAGCAGTGAGGAGGGATTGAAAATGTCTGGAAGCTGCGTCCTTGATCTCCTCTTGATTAGAAAAGACCCTTCCCTCCACTGTAATCCTATCAATATTATTCCCAGCTCGCCTTAGCTTGAGATTGTTGTGGAAAAAAGTGGTGTTCTTATCTCCCGAGTGGAGCCATAGGCATCTCGACTTCTGCCTTTGCTCCTCCTCCTCCCTTCGATTCTGTTTATACAATTCCTTGAGCAGATCGCTCTCCTTTCTTTGATCTTCTTCCGTATCTTGGGTGCGCTCTTTTTCATGGTTCAGCTGATCGAGCTTCTTCTGAATGTCAGTTTTCTTTCTGTTCTGGTCTGCTGCGAATTGTCTTGCCCACTGCTTGATGGCTGTTCTGAGGCGTTTAATTTTTGTCTCCCAGATGAAGTGTGGGGAGCCCATGATGTCCATTTCCCACTGATCTTTGATCAGCTCTCTGAAGCCTTCGTTGCTGTCCCATTCTTTATTGTACTTGAAGGGTATCGGTCCCGGGTAGTTCCCTTTGTCCAAGCGCAGCGCAACTGGTTTATGGTCTGAGAAGTAACCTTGGATGATTGAGCTTTGAATCCTATGGAAGTTTGCCAATATTTTGTCTTGAGCCAAGATGCGGTCCAGCCTTTCCTTGATATTGTTTTTCCCTGTCCTTTTATTTGACCAGGTGTATTTACCATTTTGGGGAGGGGTGTCAATTAGTTTATGGGTTTGAATAATTTCCTCCCGAGCATCTCTCGAAGGGTCTGCGAAAAATTTCCCCCCCAACTTCTCTTCTGAATTCCTGATTAAATTCAGATCTCCTCCCAAGAAGATGTTCTTTCCTTGAGCAATCCTGAGATCAGAGGAGATTGACTCCCAGCAAGAGGCTTTCTCTCTGAAATGAGGAGGAGCGTAGACATTGTATATTGAGTATTCTTCTGTTTTGGTTGTGTTTTGGATATCTGATCTGATCCACCATCTATTCTGCCTGTAGTCCTTGAGTTGCCATTTCTTCTTGTTCCATATTGTCCCTATTCCGCCTGATGCTCCTACTACACTAATTGCTAATCCTTCATAGTTTCTATTTCTTTTCATGCTGTCTTTAAATTCTTGCTCAGTGATTTTGGTCTCCTGGAGTAGGAGGAAGTCCGGTTGTTCTGATTTCAAAAGATCTCGGACTGCATTTGCTTTGAGGGAGGAGCCCATCCCCCTACAATTCCAAGAGACCAGATTCATCATTTACCTGGCTTAGTGTGGGCCCCTGATTTCTCCTTCATCTTCTCTCCGCTCCCTTTTGTCCTGTCTAAGAATGAGTCCATTGGTTGTTGGGTCCCCGTTGCCATTTCTTTTGCAGCTGTCTCATCCCTTATCTCTTTGTTTGACTTCCTTCCTGCTTTCCTAGGAGGGTCTGTGGAGGCGATATTCTCTTTTGACTTGTTCCTGGTCAGAATTCTTCCTACTAGCGGGGGGGAGGGGAGCTTAGGGGAGGGGAGGATGGGGTTTCAATGGGACCTTTCGGGGAGGGGGGAGGGGAGGGAGGATCTTCAGCTGACAGAGATTCAAAAGGGTTGGAGGAAGAAGGGAAAGAAGGATTGATTCCCGAAGGATGGGGGGGCGAAATGGGAGGATCCGAGGAGGGCTTAGGAGCTGCTTCTGGAAGGGGGTTTGATTTTTTCCTTTTAACTGTTTCCCAGACTTCTTCTGGATTCTCTGCATTGTTATTTATTTCTATTGATTTAGATTTGCTACACCTATTTGTGACATGCCCGTATTCATGACATACCTTACACTTGAATGGCAGCTGCTCGTAGTCCACTTGCTGAATATGCGTCCACTGATCGACTTTGAGTTTGATAGCCTCTGGTAACCCTTTCCCCAGATCGACTTCTACGCAGATCCGTGCACATGCATGCATGTTCTCCTTGGGCTCTGATCTGTCAATGTATTTCCCCACAGCGTTCCCGATTGCTTTTACTGACTCGTCCCCCCAGCAGTGTAGAGGCAGGTGGGGGAGGCGAACCCAGACCGGGACAGCATTGGGGACATCCATCTCAGGGTCGAAGTCAGGTGTCCATCTATTGAGGTAGAGACCTCTGGTGTCCATAAAATATGGCCCGTTCCAGAAGATCAGGTTGCAGTCCTCCACTGATTCGAAGAGGAAGGTGAAGAAACCCCTTCCGCAAAACCTTATTGCTATCTTTCCTTGTACCATCTGATTCCAATTTCTTTCCACCCAGCGAAGGACAGTGCGGGGAGAAGGCCAAAGGCCCGTGAACTGGCCAACCAGGCCTCTTTTAGCTAGCGCAACTACTGCTCTTCTCGGAAGGGCTGGAGGGAGCGTGACTTCAGGGATTTCATCAAGTTTTTTGATAAATTTTGAAGCAGAAGGTCGGATTTTCTCCGAGGCGTTCTCAGGGATGAGCGAGGCAAAGGACTTTTCAAGATCCTTATGATCCTGGTATGGGGAGTTCATGGCAGGAAGGGGCTGAAAACGCAGAGGGCATTCCAGAGAGGGCAGAAGGGGCAGGAGGCCCTGCAGGAGAAGACGGCGAAGGGGAGGCTGCCCAGCAGCAGAGCTGCCAGGCTCGGGATTGCGGGGGGCTGCCCAGCAGCAGAGCTGCCAGGCTCAAGCGCGCGCAGAGGGTTCAGAAGAACTCACGGGGCACAGCGCGCGCGCGGAGCGACAAAATGGCATTTCTGAGATGATATGGACTTAGAAAATTATTTGCCCTTTTCTCATAATCTTATCTTAACTAAATATTGAAATTCTAATATGTAGCATTTTTTAACAAGCAATGCAGAAGATATCTCTGATTTTTTTCACCGTTGCATATAAAATGCTACACTTTAGTAATGATTGACACATAGTACAATCAATGGGAATTGTTACATCCTCAGATCTCTAAAATCAATCAATATGACTTAATCAATGGTGATATAGCTGGGTAAGTAAAATGAATACTGGTTCAAGTGAAAGTTCTGGAAATGATATGTTGAGAATGCCCCTTAGGCACATGCTCCAGCAGACAGTAGCAATGGATTCAATGAACCAATGGCATGCAGAAAGTGTTAAACAGGACTCATCTTTGAGAGGAATAGTGAACATGGATTCTCAAGGGAAAAAAGGCTCTTGAACAGGGAAAATTTGCGCAGTCAAAGGTGGTTAGGACATGCTCACAAAATAGTACTATGAATGCGAGAGAGGTATTAAATTTATTCACTCTACTTAGACTTGAAAGAAATATCTAATCTATGAAAACTATGGATCCTTGTAAGAAGTTCAATTTGTCAATATCGTGTGTCCTTTTTTAAAATTCTTCATTCTTAGATTGTTGATATCATATGCTTGATTTTTTTGTAGCCCTTTTGTAGTAAGTAATTGTTTCTTTTGCAGGACGTTCTGAATTCAAACTTACAAACGAATTTAAGAGAAAAACTGGGAGGAGGAGATCCTAAAGGCTTTTCTATAGGTTATGCTTCTGCAAACTCATCTGTATTTGACAGTGCCACAAACATGTCTAAGTGTCTTGTTCAAACAAACCAACATCTTTATCAAGGTAAGGTTTTGGTTTAAGTTTTTTTATTAAGTAATTTATCTATTTGTTGGTCCACCAGCTTTTACTAGTTTTTTATATTATAATGTACTGAGACGATCAATTTCTACATATAAATTGTTTCTATCGGGCCAAAATGTTCTTGACCTTCTAAGCAAGTCAGATAATCCAAAAGAAAGTGATGCATTAAAGCACATTATATTAGGAACTTCAATGTAGCTAGCTATAGTTTTCCCACAACATGCAACAAGCTACCCCTAGTCTTATCTCACCATACCTCTGTTAGGAGAGATTCTATTGGCCTTCAATTGGTGGCTCAACTTTCATGGCACACTAGTAAGCAAGCAAGTTTTCCCTAAAGTTGTGGATCCATAAGGCAATCCTTCATCAATTAATCAATGTAGCTAGCTATAGTTTGCCCACAACAAGCAACAGGCTACCCCTAGTCTTATCTCACCATACCCTTGCTAGGAGATTCTATTGGCGTTCAACTGGTGGCTCAAATTTCATGGACTCTATGGTATGTAATCTTAGTTGGATTTTCAATATACTTTTGAACCGTATTTTCATTTTATTTTTTAGTACTATTAGATATTATATCTTACCTCATTTTATGGTTAGCATTGTATAACAAAAACATGTGTTGTGTTATGTAATTAATACTAACATGTAATATTGATTTTTTTTGTCAGAATGCTATAGGTAATGATTTCCAAGACGATGATCATGATGATGATCCAAACTATGCTCAACATATATCAGGAGATGATGAGGATGAGGATGAGGATGAGGATGATGGTGGTGAAGGAGGAGATGATGATGATAGTTGTGGTGTTGGTGATGATGTGGATGAGACTAATGAGGAAGGTCAAGATGGTCATGGTGGTGGTAGCTAGGCATGCACATGCATTGTTTTTTATTGTGTAGAATGACATTGTTATGTTTAGATGGGTGTTGTGAACTTACCCTATATCGATGAAACATTTTGATTTTGTAATCATACAATGAGTTTGATTTGATTAAAGATGATGATGATATTATCATTATTATATTTTTATTTGATT
Organism: Pinus taeda; assembly: GCA_000404065.3. Lineage (NCBI taxonomy): Eukaryota > Viridiplantae > Streptophyta > Pinopsida > Pinales > Pinaceae > Pinus > Pinus taeda. The sequence goes on from APFE030402255.1 coordinate 9,091, forward strand.
TATATATTGGAAAGTATCATCATTATTTTGATAGAGAATTATAATGTATGGTGATATTACCATGTTTGGATGTATGTTGTTAATTTATCGTAGAATAATGATATTCATGAAATATTTTGATCTGTTAATCATATTTGAATTTTAGTTGTTTTGATTAAAAATAATACTGATCTTATTAGTATTATGTTGCCATTTTATACATATGTGTTGAAAATTGTCAATGAATCATTGTATATGATGACATTGTTATTTTTTTGGATGGATGTTGTCAATTTCCCTTAAATTTCTTTACAAATGATTTTGAATTGTGATATCTTCTTTAATGATATTTAGAAACTATAATATATTTCACTATGCAATTGAAGTTAATAAAATGAATTTATAAAGGGGGTCATGTATGTAAAGAAAATATACTCTACATAAGAATTCAAATGCGGATGTAACCATGGATGCAAAATTGAAAGTAAAATTGGATGTTAAACTAGGAATCAATACAAAATGCAAACAATGACATACAAAGTGTTTTAAACTAAAAGTGAAAAATTGTGCAATAGTTGACACAAAGAAGGGAACAAAACATGGCATACAAAAGGATATCAAATTGGGCAAAAACAAGGACACATAAATGGACACCAAATTAGATGCAAAAAAGGACAGACAACTAGATGTAAAATAAGATGCAAAGTTGAGAGCTAAAAAGAAGAAAAAAATGTTACAAATTAAGATGCCAAATGATGATGCAAATAATGGTGTAAATTTGGGATGCAAACTTGGGCGTAAAAAAGGAAAAAATAAAAAATAAAAATATGTAAGAAAAGACATAAAACAAGATGCAAAATGGGGTTGAAAAAAGGTGAAACCAGGGATGCCATATTGGATGTAAAAAATGATGCATAATCAGATGAAAATTTAGGTTCAAACTTAGACACAAAATTATATGCAAATGTGGACACAAAATGAGGCAAAAAAAGATGCAAATTTGGATGGTGAAAATTATGTAAAATTAGACACCAAAAAAATGAAAATTGGATGAAAAAGTGGGTGTAAATAATGGTGCAACATTGGACACATAAGTAGACACAAAAAATGGTGCAAAAATGGGCATAAAAATAGCTGAAAATTGGATGCAAAACTTGGTGCAGAAACTGTTGAAAAATGTGCAACAAGAAATGTTAAATTTAGAATGTACTAAAAATAGATTTGCTAAAAATAGCAGTTTGGCCAATGAGCATTTTGGCCACCTTGGGTGAGAGGTGAAACTACTAAAAATAGCATTTCTGGGTCCCTTCCTATTTATAGCAGTCCCTAGTCTATCTATAGGAAGTAAAATTAATTTTGGTCTTAACAGCAGTTGGAAATATTAATTAATTAATTAGGTTGAGTTAATTAGTTAAGGAAATTCGAATTTGAAGTCTTTGTGAGCATGCACATGAGTTGTCCCACTGATTAAGGAATTTATCCTTAATTTACTCCACTAATTGAGGGAATAAGTATGAGTTCTATAATGAGAGAATCAATTGACTTAGTTCTAACTGGTCAAGTCCAATTAGTTTGTTAATGCTTGCATGCATGTGACAACTATTATTTTAGATAACTGAGGATTCACTCATGGATAATTGTTGCATGTCAGTTCTGCCAGAGACCCAGATGAGATCAGATGTGGGACAGTGTATTATCAGATTCTTGGATATTTCTAGTAAGTATTCCTTGCATGGAGAAGGATCTATTATAGGAGATTGGAGGACTTGTTGCCTATATATTGAGGCCTAGGTAGTCCATGATTTTCATCTTCTGATTAAAGATCATCATATCTTCATATCTTCATAGTTCATTGAGAACTGGATAGCTTGAAAGCTTATTCTTTTTGTATTGTGAAGAGGATTTCCACTTGATTTATAATACATGGTTGGGGTTTTATGTTGGTGCTTTCCCCAGTGATATATTCTGTGTTATGTGTGATTGATTTCTCTTGATTAGTTATGCATGTTTCTACTTGATGTTGCTCATGAATTTGATCATGCTTACGTTTAATGTTTTGTAGAAGTAGAACAAGTATTATGCTTTAGGACATTGCATATATTGGTTTGTTCTACATATGAAATTTTGACATGGTATCGGAGCACACGTGATCAAGTGACAACAATATACTAGCAGGAGAAATTCGAAGTTTATTATTCTTGATATAGATCTCGAGTTCTTATCACATCTATTTCATCGATGGTGTTCAATGGTTTGAGGCTTGAGTATGCCCTTGATGGCATCTCAAACTATATAACTTGGAAGGATGGCATGGAGGCAGTTTTGGAAGATAATGGCCTTAAGGATTTCATTTATCAAGAAATTCCTAAGCCTAATGACAAGACTGAGCAAGTGGAATGGAGGAACTGTGTGGCTAGAGCTAGGAGAATTCTCTTGGAGGGAGTGTGAGATCACATTGTCTCGAGCCTCCATGGGAAGGAGACTCTACATGCAATGTGGAAAAAATTGAAAGATTTATATCAGAATAGCAATGATTAGAGGAAGCTGGCACTGAAGGACAAACTTCAAAAGATCAAGTGTGAAAGGGATGAGACGATCTCTATGTAATTGACCAAGCTCATCACATGCAGGGATGAGCTTGCAAGTGTAGGGGTCATGACATCAGATGAGGATATGGTTAGTCTAGCACTCCTTGGCCTTCCTAAGAGTTGGTATAGCTACCAAGACTCGGTGAATGGAAGGGAGAAACTACGAGATTAGGAACGACTATGGTCGGATTTGATGCAGGAGGAGATCAGACGGAGCACCAGAGACAGTTCTTCATCTATGCATGATGAGGAGAACTGTACCTTAGCGAGTAAGGCACAGAAGGGGAAGGAAAAGGTTTCTCTTTCCAAATCCATTTCTTCCAATGATGGGAAGAAGGTTGACAAATTGAAAGTGCGATGCTTTCATTGTCATGGGGTGGGCCATTATGCTGCAAATTGTCCATGGAGGAAATCCAACAAGGGATTCAGGGAAAGCTCTAAAGGTGCGGCATTTGCTTCATAGTTTGAGTTGGATTTCACACTATTCGCATGCATGGTTTCATCCATGGTGGGAAGTGGTTGGTTTCTTGACAGTGGAGCTTCTTTCCACATGATCGGTGACAAGATTTTGTTCAGTACTTTGGAGGAGAAAGATCTCCAGATACTCATAGTGATGGGTAATGATGAGAAGTATAGTGTCTCGGGTGTAGGCATGGCTATTTTTTAGAGGGAGCATGGAGCTCGCCTTACCTTGATCGATTTCAAGTATGTACCAGGACTGAAGAGAAACTTGGTGTCGATCACGATGCTAGAAGACAGAGGCTATGATGTAGTCTTCAGTAAGGGAAATGTTTTCCTTAGACACATCATCACTATACAGGTGAAGTAGATTGGTTCACAAGTCAAGAACCTGTATGCTCTTGAGATTCAAGATGCATGCAAAGCCTTGAGTAGCAAGGCAACTGATGGAGACTTGGTGGTTGAGAGGGAGAGTATATTACCTCTCAACATGCAAAGCCAGAAGAAGTCTTAGACGATTGTGGAGGAGCCACGATTAGTGCAGCAGCTTCAGGAGGTTTTGGAGCAGCCACAACAAGGGAAGCTGAGAGAAGATCGAGTAGAAATATCTACTCATGCAGGGACCTCCAGTAGGGAGAAATTTTGAGCCAAGTGGGCAGAGGGATCACATGTAGCCATACCTCCAAGTAGGAGGTGGGGCGATGTAGAGTGATTGTCCCAAGGAGGAGGGGCAGGATCCTTGAGGTACCCAACCTCTTGGATGAGACCTTGCTACAGGAGCCCCGATGTGGAGTAGCAAGAACTGACTGATTAGGTAAAGACAAATGCAGATGGAGCAGCTGAGAGAGTGACAGTGCAGGGAATGCCAGGACAGCGCATAGCTAGCAGGCTGCAGCAATGTGAGAGGCACAAGTGTTTTGCACAGTGCTAGGTGGCACAAAGAGGTGTGTAATGGTGCGAGATGCATGGAGATGTTGCAGTAGTGCAGATGTCAGAGAGGGAGCACTTGTCAATAGCAGGTAGAGCTTCAGCATCAGAGTATGTTCCTAGCCAACAAAATGGTTAGTTGGGAGTTTTTTTTTGTTCCAAGTGTTGTTGGAGCAAGTGGACCGGGTAGATGTGTTGCATGCAAAACATTCCAGAGGTACAGGATCGAGTTCGAGAGAAAGCCTTTCTTGTTGAGAGGGAGCGTTGAAAAATGTGAAACAAGAAATGTTAAATTCAGAATGTGCTAAAGATAGATCTGCTAAAAATAGCATGTCTAAAAATAGCAGTTTGGCCAATGAGCATTTTAGCCACCTTGGGTGAGAGGTGAAACTACTAAAAATAGAAACTTCTAAAAATAGCATTTCTATTTCACTTCCTATTTATAGCAGTCCCTAGTCTATCTATAGGAAGTAAAATTAATTTTGGTCTTAACAGTAGTTGGAAATATTAATTAATTAATTAAGTTGAGTTAATTAGTTAAGGAAATTCGAATTTGAAGTCTTTGTGAGCATGCACATGAGTTGTCCCACTGATTAAGGAATTTATCCTTAATTTCCTCCACTAATTGAGGGAATAAGTATGAGTTCTATAATGAGAGAATCAGTTGACTTAGTTCTAACTAGTCAAGTCCAGTTAGATTATTATAACAAGTTGTTAAATAATAAAAATAGTTGTTAATGCTTGCATGCATGTGACAACTATTATTTTAGATAACTGAGGATTCACTCATGGATAATTGTTGCATGTCAGTTCTATCAGAGACCCAGTTGAGATCAGATGTGGAACAGTGTATTATCAGATGCTTGGATATTTCTAATAAGTATTCCTTGCGTGGAGAAGGATCTATTATAGGAGATTGGAGGACTTGTGGCCTATATATTGAGGCCTAGGTAGTCCATGATTTTCATCTTCTGATTGAAGATCATCATATCTTCATATCTTCATAGTTCATTGAGAACTGGATAACTTGAGAGTTGATTCTTTTTGTATTGTGAAGAGGATTTCCACTTGATTGATAATACATGGTTGGGGTTTTATGTTGGTGCTTTCCCCAGTGACATATTCTATGTTATGTGTGATTGATTTCTCTTGATCAGTTATGCATGTTTCTCTTTGATGTTGCTCACGAATTCGATTATGCTTCTGCTTAATGTTTTGTAGAAGTAGAACAAGTATTATGCTTTAGGACATTGCATATATCAGTTTCTTCTACAAGTGAAATTTCTACAAAAACAAATACAAAATTAGACGTCAAAAATGGCTCTAAATTGAATTTACCATTAGACACAAAATAATATGCAAAGGTGGACACAACACATGACTCAACATAATATGAAAATATAAATGAAAATTTGGATGCTCAAAATGATGTAACATTGGATGCAAGAAATGGTATTAAAAACAGTACAAAATTGGATGCAACAAATGACGCAAAATATGGTGAAAAATGGGATGGTAAAATGGAGACAAATCAAACGTAAAAGTGGACGTAAAAAATGGTCCAAAAAATGATGCAAAAATGGGCACAAAAATGGATGCAAAATTTGGTGCTAAATCAAATTCAACACATGGTACAAAGATAGGCACCAAATCTTGTGAAAAAATAGAAGCAAAAACTAGTGTAAGATGCAAAACCTGGCATAAGACTAGATGCAAAAACTGACACAAAACAGATGCAGAAAAAAGACATTAAATTGGATGCAAAATACAGTGTAAGCTTGATGCAAATGATGGCGTAAAAATGGAAGCAAAGAATGACACAAAATAGGAAGCAAAAGACAATGAAAAATAGATCCAGAAAATGACACAAAACTAGAAGCAAAACCTGTCATAAAATAAGATGTAAATCTTGGTTCAAAATTTGACACAAAAAATGATGCATAGTTTGGTGTAAGAAATGATGCAAAATCTAGCTTGAAAAATGATGCAAAATCATGCGCAAAAAAGGACACTTTAAAAATTGTACAATGGAGCCAGATTTAGTGCCAATTTTCTCATCACAATGACAAAAAAATGCACTAAAATCTGGCGCTAAATCTGGTGCAAATCGTTGGTTGTGTTGTAGTGATTATCATCTCATTTGGCTTTATTTTCAACAAAAGTGTGGGATTTTTCTTTTCCTAATGTAATTTGGTACAATCCATTACTTCTTAGTACATCCTCTATTGGCAGCGTAGTGTTGGCATTGATGTCAACAAGTTTGAGATGTTGTTAGTCATATGAATTAGTGATTTGTACTTGGCAATGGATGATTGGTTGATGGTCTCATTAGTTTGCATTTAAGTCAACATACCTATGACTAGACCGAGTGGAGATGATGTTGTGGTTATTTACAAGATGGATTCCAAGCGTGATGAGTTGGTTGGAGATGTTGTTGCTACAAGTGGTTGGAGTGTTTCTCTAGATGTTTCATATGTCTCTACATGTCTTGAAGACATTGCATGTGTTGCAATAAGTGTGAGATGAGGTTTCTTGTGTTGTAGGTGCTTCCACCAGTGATGGAGGTAGTTTGTATGCCTTGATGCTACTATTATAGGTGTTGAGGTTGTTGCTACAGGTGGTGGAGATGTTGTTGCAGGTGTTAGAGATGTTGAGGTTGTTGCTTGAGGGGTTGGAGGTCTTGGTCTTGGTCCTAAGGTTGGAAGAATAGGTCTTGCGTGTCAAAGACTTGTTCTTAGCCTATTTCATCAATTGCAGACATGTTGTAAAGGCTTGGAAGAGTGTTCAGGTGCTAGAGAATATGATGGAATATGTGGCACAGGTTCTGGGTTGAAGGACTTATGCTTTTACTGAGTTTTAGAAACAGTCACATGCACAAAGGCCGATGAGAGTGACTGGAAGCCTCCAGTCGAATGGATGGTAGCCTATGGGAGCGGTTATAGCCCCAACCAAGTTTAGACAGTGTTAAGAATGTGACTGAGGGTCTTCATGATATTTTCTCTGAATTCCTCACATTGTTGAGCTAACTTTTAGCTTTTGGCAACTTTCTTGATTATAAATTTTTGGTTATGATTGGAAAAGTTTGTGGGACCTCCAAAAGTTGATTAAAGTTGAAAATATCAAAAAGGCTAGCGGAGTTAGTGGTTGATTGATTCAATGAGCTAAATTTGGATCTAATATAGCATATGAACATAGTTGTGAAGCCCAATAGTTTTGAGTAATTATTGAGTTGAGCACTTGGGTTCATCTACATATTGGAGAAAGCTCATTCTGAGTATGGTTATTGCTTAGTGAGTAAGATCTTGGAGAAGAGCCTGCAAGTTGCATGTGTTGTTTAGTGTAGAATTTCTGAAGCAGTTTGCAATTGTAGCAGTACAAAGTTGAAGTATGTTTCAGCCATGATATTATGAAATGAGTGTGATGTTTGATGTGTGGATTGGAGTAGACTTTGAGGAGATTATATTCCAACTGGTTTGGAGATTTTGTGTGGAGTTTTATGGAATCTTGTGTTGTAAATATTGTTTGAGCTTTGATTCTATGTTGTTACAATTCTCATGTTGAGCAAGTTTTAAGAGTCTGTTTTGAAAATATATGAAACGAGGCTCGCATGGAGGAAGTGAAGGCGTGGAGGCTTTGAGTATACAGTGATTCATGGATTAGATGGAATATATTTCTCCATCTAATGGTGGTTTAATAGTTCGGCAGAAACTAGGCGAGGCTTATAGGTCATGGTGGTGACCAGCATATTGGAATTAGTTTAAGAGTAACCGGGTGAGGATCGTTGATCGTGGTGGCCTTCAACGAATGGTAGTCCATAGATCCGTGAGAGAAACAGTTTCTTGTCTTAAGTGTCAACATATTGTGAAATAAGTTGAGTCTTTCAGCTCATGGGTGTGAGTTGATCCATGTATAATTTTCCTGATAATGAATGAAGGAATTGAGTAGCGTAGCAACATCAGGGTGGTTTTTTTTCTTGGGATGGGTTTTCCATTAGAAACACTTGTGTTCATTGTGTTGATTGGTTTTATGGCTACATGTTTTTTTTTATGCTCTGATCTATTTTTTGTTTCAGTTCATGCATGGTAAAAAAGTTTAATTAATTGGAGAAAATGTTTAAAGTCCCACACTATTGATTCACCCCCCTGCCCTAGTGATCTAGTTTCCAAGAGTTTTTATTAGAGTCAAGTTCTCTATTGCAACTTAATCATTAGAGAGTGAATCTTAGATATTTTGGCAACATTCTTATAAACTTTCCAAAATGGATCAGCAAGGTATTTCATTACTTCATGAAGGTAAATTAGCATCTTGGAGAGTAAATTTGGATTTGTATTTTTTATCCATTGTTGAAGATATTTTTCTATCAGTTGAATATGAAGTTAAAGATAAATAAAATGATTTAGCTAAGAATAATATTTTGAACGGTATTTCAAAACCCGATAGCATGCATGTGAAGCATTATGAGACTGCCAAAGAGATGTTGGAAAATTTGCAAATTTGTATCTTGGAGGAAAATTGCATTTTTTATAATTGGAGATAAATGCAAAGGATTCGACCTTTATTGCAGTAATTAATCAATCCTCTTCATAAGATGAATATGAAGGCATGAGTGATAGAAGTGAGAGATTGAGCATACAAATAAATAGCAATCAAAGATAATGGCACTAGAAGTGGAGATTCAAAGGCTCAAGGCTGGAAATAGAGATCAACAGATGCTACTAAAAATATTTGATGAAAAGGAGTGCACATTCAACGAAGAAATTTCAAATCTGAAATTCCAGCTGTAAGAAGGAATGAAGATTTAAAATGGAATGAGGAAGAAATTCAAGGAGTTGGAGAATGAATTTCAGAAATTGAAGTTTGAATCAATTTCTTCAAGAGAAGAATTAGAGAGGCTCATATCTAGTGCTCAAGATTCTACAAGCAAATTAAAAATTATTGGAGCACCTAGTTGCAACAAAAGTAATGAGATCCATGACCCATGCAAGAAGAAGCAAAACAAGAGAAGAAGGTCCACAAAGAAGAATAGAGTTGGAAAGTGTTATAATTTTGGAACTCATGGACACATAGCAGCAAGTTGAAGTAATGGAGAGATAAATCTATCTCATCAAAAGGAGAAACAAAAGGTGAAGCTACATCAAGCATGCATACAAAGAACATCTCCTTTAGTTAGGTATGATAGTCCATTTTATGGTTATTGTTTCTCATGCAATGATTTTGGCCATAGGGAAATTGACTGTAAGGCACATGCAAGGAATTGTAGCTATACAAATAGAATACATCTTCTTGTTCCTCAGTTCCTTGGTCACATTAGATGTTTTATATGTGACAATGTTGGTCATAAGGCCAAGGGTTGCAAATTTCCCATGTGTTTCAGGAAATCCGATCAAAAAGGGGAGATTATGCAAGGTCATCCACACAATAAGAAGAAGGATCAGTATATAAAATTTTGGAGGATAAAATAGCAACAAGGTATTCCCACAAAAAATTGAGGTCTGCATGGTCTCCGAGTGATTATATGGTTTCATTATGAGTTGCATGCAAATTATTATTTTTACATCCATATGGGAAATTGTATGTGTTCAGGGGGAGTCCTTGATTTTTTTGAAGCGTTATTTTCATTTTTCTCTATTTATATTTTTGTATGTTTTAGTTGGAGCATCATGTGCATCTGTTGATTATTTTGGAGCAGCTAAATGTTTTGGTTCTATTGTTGCTAATGGTGTTATAGCAGCCATTCTTATGTGCATTGTCTAGGTGTGATGGGGGATCACACATCCAAGGGGAGAATTTGTGCTTCCTAATAGATCAGAAGAGTGTTGGAATTTTGTTCCTATGCAGTGCATATATATTTGACATCAATTTTGTGCAGGGAAGAGTTTTTTATGTTGCTTCCATAGTAGAAAATATCATATGTTTGGCATGATATATTTCATGTTTATGTCATATGTTTTCATGCATATGTAGCTGCTATTGAGATCATATAATTTGTTGGAGATAGTCCATCTGGATTGTGCACATTATTGCTTATGTTTTAATTTCTAGATGAACCATGCATGTTGTTAATATGTGTTAGATGGATGGGTCATGTGTTGTTTTTACATGAAGAGAATGTGTTGTTGCCTACAATATGAATTTACATGGTTGAGAGATGATGATATATATATTGTTGCTCATGTGGCGTTGGATTGATGAGATAATGAGTTAATGTTGTTGTTGCATAGATTAGCTTTTGTTTCTCAAGTGCATTGCACATTGGCCATATATTGATGTTTGGAAATATTACTTGTATTGGTTCATATGTTGTTAGTTGCTTGTTCATTTTTTTCTCAGAGATGGTTGATGAGCCTCATATCGATGAGGATATATTTGTTGTTGCCTCTATGATATATTACAATGTTACTTCTATTAGATGATATTGTTGGTGTACCTATGTGGAGCATGGTGATCTTGCTTAAGGATGTTCATTGATGGGATGGTGATGGCCAAGGTGTTGAGTGCCATGTTCTAGTACATGATATTGTTAGTTCTTCTATGTTGTTGCTATGGACAGCTTATGTTATAGCTCATGGATGCCTTATGTTTGATGGATATGCCAAGTATTTCATTGTTGTTGCCATATGGAGATTATTTTGGTGTTGGATGCCATGTACTCATGTTAGTTTATGTTTTGGGCATGTTTTGATGAAGAGAACCTTTGTGTACAATTGTAAAAGCCATGTTGTCATTATATCATCTTTTGGGCATATTACTCATGGAGTGACCCATGGTGTCTAGCATGTATTTTCATTTACTATGTATGGATCAATGGATTCCAAGTCATGTATTATGATGTATATCTTTGGTGTAGGCTCGCTTCATTGGGTGCATGATGTAAACTTGGGTCCATAAGAGTCATGGTTGGTGATAGGTGTAGAGGAGTTATATGTCAGTCCTATGTACTTGTCACAACAATGTACTTCCTCCATGAAGCATTATTGTATTGTAATGTATTGTATATGATGTCTTAAGTCAGTTAGATTCATGGTCCATGTGGAGTAGTCTCTTGCACTTAAAAAGGAGGCTTATTGTAGCAAACAAATGAGTTTCTACAGAAGTAGAGTATGTGATTTCAGCTCCATTACATGCTTAGGGGGAGAATGTCTAGTCTCCAGAGTTGGCATGGTATTGGTTAGTGGTGTTGGAAGTTGGTTTCCTTGTTCTTCATGCTTATATTGTAGAGGATACTTATATGGGTTGCATCAGTATGGTGTTGTGTATGACAGGGGGATTCCTTCTCTCATCCAGTATATTATTGGAATTGTTCTTCGTTGTTGGTATGGCCCTTTGTAATTGATGTCATACGAGGAGATAATTTGTAAGGACTTAGTTGTAGCTTCGGTATATGGATATCAACTTCACTTGTTAGATTAAGGTTGACATCAATGTCAAAGGGGGAGTTTGTGGGCATTGATGTCAACAAGTTTGAGATGTTGTTGGTCATATGCATGAGTGATGAGGACTTGGTGATGGATGTTTGGTTGTTGGTCTTGTTAGTTGGCATTGATGTCAAAATACCTATGACAAGACCAAGCGGAGATGATTTTTTTGATGTTGAGGAGATAGATTCTAGGAGTGATGAGTTGGATGGAGATGGTGGTTGGAGTGTTGCATATGTCTCTACATGTCTTGGAGACATTACATATGTTGCTACATGTGTGAGATGAGGTTGCTTGTGTTGGAGGTGCTTCCACCAGTGATGGAGGTAGTTGTATGCCTTGATGCTACTATTGTAGGTGTTGAGGTTGTTGCTACGAGTGATGGAGATGTTTTTGCAGGTGTCAGAGAAGTTGAGGTTGTTGCTTGAGGAGCTGGAGGTGTTGGTTGTGGTCCTAAGGTTGGAAGAATAGGTCTAGCATTCCATATCCTTGTTCTTAGCCTATTTCATTAGTTGTAGAAATGTTGCATAGGATTGGAGGAGTGTCGAGGTGCTGGAGAAGATGATGGAATAGGCGGCAGAGCTTCTGGGATGAAGGAATTATGTTTTTACTGAGTTTTAACCCCATTCACATGCACAGAGGCCTATGAGAGTGACTGGAAACCTCCAGTCGCATGGAGGGTAGCCTATGGGAGCGGTTATAGCCCCAGTTGAGTTCAAACAATGTCAAGCATGTGACTGAGGGTTTTCACGAGATTTTCTCAACATTCCTCGCACTGTTGAGCTAATTGTTGGCTCATAGTGACTTTCTCGATCGAAACTTTTCAGTTTATGATAAGAAAAGTTCGTGGGACCTCCATAAGTTGATTAAAGTTGAAAATTTCAAAAATGCTAGTGGAGTTAGTGGTTGACTGAGTGAATGATCTGAATTCAAATCTAATCTAACATATGAACAGGGTTGTGAAGCCCTATAGTTCTGAGTAATTATTGAGTTGAGCACTTGAGTTCATCTACATATTATTGGAGAAAGTTTAGTGTGAGTATGGTTCATTGTTAGTGTGTTGATGGAGTGAGTGAGAGCTTGGAGAAGAGCCTACAAGTTGTACGTGTTGTTTAGTGCAGAATTTCTGAAGTAGTTTGTAGTAGTAGCAGTATTGAGCTGAAGTATGTTTCATCCATGATATTATGCAGTGAGTGTGATGTTTGATGTGTGGTTTGGAGTAGAGTTTGAGGAGATTGTTTTCCAACTGGTGGATATTTTATGTGGAGTTTGATGGCATCTTATGCTGCAAATATTGATCAATCTTTGATGATATGTTGTTGTAGTGCTCATGTTGAGCAATTTTACAGAGCCTAGTTTGAAATATATGAAATGTGGCTCACATGGAGGAAGTGAAGGCATAGAGGCTTTGAGGATACAATGACTGGTGAATTCAGTAGATGGAAGAGATTTTTTCATCCAATGGTGGTTAGATAGTTCGAGAGAAGTTGGGTGAGGTTTATTGGTCATGGTGGTAACCAACATATCATATTCTGTAGAGTTGAATGTTTATTTCAGGAGTAACCAAGCGAGGATCATTGATAGTGGTGGCCTTTAGCGGATGATAGTTTGTAGATCTATGAGAGAAACAGTTTCCTGTCTGATAGTTCCAACATACTGTGAAATAAATCGAGTCTTCTCACTCATGGGAGTGAGTTTATCAATGTATAATTTTCTTGATAATTAATGAAAGAATTGAGCAGCACAACAATAGTAGGGTGGTTTTTGCCCGGGATGGGTTTTCCACTAAAAACACTTATGTTCATTGTGTTGATTGGTTTTATGGTTGCATGTTTCTTTTGATGCTTTGATTTATATTTTTGTGTTTCATTTCATGGATGGTAAAAATATTAATTGTTGGAGAAAAAGTTTAAGAGTGCCACACTATTGATTCACCCCCCCCCCCATCTCAGTAGTGATCTAGTTTCCAACATTCTCCATATGAGATTTCCACGAAAATTTGTTGGTACTAGCAAGCACAATATCACTTGGAGTGGCATATTAAAATATGTAAGTAATATGAATTCAAGAGATGAAATAGACTATCGAGATGGAAAGCACTCGAAAACCAGTTGTTTAAAAAAAGAGACAATGAAACAAACTTCTAACATATGAAAGTTATGATATTTCTAAACAAGGCATCGTTAAGGGAATGTTGAGGTCAAAAATGGACCTAAAAAATGTACTAGCAAAATTAACTTTAAAACAACCGATAGGATTCAAGTTGATGAATTCATTCCTAGAGGTAAATATTTTGGATGGAAAAGAAAAATTGTTTTTTTTTTTTTTTTAATTATATTTTTAGCTTATCTCCTTATAGTCTTACTCAAAGGTCAAGTGTAGACAGACATTGGATGTAGAATTAAATTCCACATCCAGTGAGTACCCACTATGCATACTTCTGAGTAGACCCACATCGGAAAAAATTGAAAATACATGAAAAAAATGTTGAGATTTTGAATTTAACATGTACTAAAAATGTGTTATTTTCATGTATTTTCAATTTTCATCTGTTTTTCCATGTATTTTCAATTTTTTCACATGTTTTTTCATGTATTTTCAATTTTTTACCATGTTTTTTTCATGTATTTTTTTTATGTAGCTCTACTCAGAAGTATGTAGAGTGGGTAGTCATTGGATGTGGAATTTAATTCCGCATCCAACAGGTGTATACACTTCAAATTTAAGTAAACCTATAAGGTAATAAGTAGAAATGCAATTTAAAAAAAATGGTTTCCTTTTTTTCTCTTTGAAAAATCATCTCTTATTTTCTTATATTAACTATTATTTTATTATTTTCCTTAGGAGACCCATTTTAGACCTCAAAATTCCCCTAATGAAAGGATGATCAAAGCATCACCTACAAGTAGAAATTTTATGAATAAGGTACTTTTCATGTGACGCTCTTTTATAAAAGAAGTGACAATCACTTTTGCAATGAAGTTACTTTACTGAAATAATAATAATAATATAATTTTGGCTTCAAACCTTGTCGTAGTACCTCGAGGACTAAAACATGTATATTCCTCATATGTAATATAATGGCATTTCTTATGGAAAAAAAAAAAATAATATAATAATATTAATATAAATCTTATTGTAAGGATGTAACCAAGTCAAACACCAAATTGTTGTATGAGACCCCTTTGTTTGTGGGACAAGGGATCCCTCTTCGTGTAACGATTTGAAAACTAAAGTCTATAGAGGTGTACATAATAAACCCCCCTCTGTATTTGAACCTATGACATCTTACAAGAAAACGGGTTCTTATCCATTAGCCCCACTCAACAACGAAATAGACTTTACAATAAAGTTATGAAATAACTCAAGGTTGCATGAAATTTTTCAAAAAGTAACTTAAATAAAGAAAGACTTGAACTCAAGACATGTTGATAAAAAAAGTAAATTTCAACCATGAAGTCAAATAAAAAATATATCAAAATATCTTTCTACCTCAATGTTCATGCATAACCCAAAAACCCTTGTTTTTATTTGCAAAAAAACTTCCACACGACCATATACGAAAACAAATAAAGTTTCAAGATTTATTTTTCAAATATTGACAATAATGGGATTATATCTCAATTAGCTTACCTATAAAATTCAAGCTTTCTCTCTAATTATATGATTTGTTGAGATCACGGAGTCAACAAAAAAATGCATATGCAGTAAAAAAAAATACTTTCTTCTCTATTTTAGATTTGCCAAGGTCACACAAAATGCACAACGAAGATCATAAAAATTGGAAAGAGTAGAAAACTAGGAATAAAAACAAATAAACAAAATGTTAAAATTGTAGAAAAAAAAATAAAAAGGGGCATATCTATACTGTATACCTCTAGATATGTCAAAAGATGGTCATATTTCAAGCAAACGGAAACCTTTTTGAGTAAAATGAAAAGTGTTTCTAACTTGAAGCAGCATTGTGAATGTAATGGAATATTTTGTTTAGGCCAAAAATGCATGGGAATAGTAGAACCTAGTGTTGTGGTAAAAACACAACCCCCCATTTTTGACTTGTTCACTTCAAATAATGGGAACCCTTTCTATAAAAATTTTGGCTAAACACCTTTTTGGATTTTTATTTAGTTGATTGCCCTATGCTTTTGTTAATTTTCATTTTTTTTGGATTGTTGTTTTGATTGCTTTGTTAAAATCGATTTTTTATAAGCTTCCCATTGATGCTTGTTTCGTCTCATTTGGTCAACTGGTTTGAAAATGGCACTCCTTTGAAAGTCTAATTATTTATGTAGCCTAGGTTAAAAATGTATAAAATGTACAATATTGCATTTTGTAAATAAATTAGTTCAATAATGCATTCATTTTAAATATTAACCTGTAGTGAGTTTTTACTAACATTTTTCCATTTTTAGTTATGCAGCCAAATCATGAAGCATCGAGATTTTAGTAATCTATTCCAATTTTCAAAATAAGGTCACTAAGCTCGAAAACCCAGAACATCGAAATGGTTGTAGTTTATTTTTATTTTTACTTTTATTTTCCAAATGGTTGTAATCAAAAACTTAAATTCATAAAAATAAAACCAACAAAAATTGATGTTAATAATTAAATTTAAATTAAATTAAAATAATAAATAATTAAATAAATTAATTTAATTAATTAAAAAAAAAAAAAAAAAAAAAAAAAAAAAAAAAAAAAAAAACAACACAACAACAACATATAAAACGTCAGATCACATCAGGGCTTTTAATCGAATCGAAAGATTTAAGCGCAATCTATTTAACAAAAGCCCCGACACCACACTTCCCCGATTGCCGATATGCAAGGGCTCTTCAAGCATTAACCAAAATTTAAAATTCAATTGTTTAAAGTTAAATGCATCGCATCGGAGGTTTTGTATGTGACAAGTTTAATGAAACCCCGACACCTCCCGATGTCGAACGCCGATTAACCAAAGGGCAATGGGGCATTAAGCATAAGTTTTATTACACTTTGGAATTCCAAACTCACTCATACGTGAGTGGAATGAACTATGAAGTAAGGTAATGGAGGTTAATTTATATTTATTTTTAATATTAGTTTAAATATTCATATTTAATTTATTATATTAATTAATAATTAATATTAATTTATTAATTAAATTAAAATTAAATATTATTTATATTAATATTATTAGTTTAATAAATTAGTTCATTTATTTAAGTTAGTTAGACTAAATATTATTAATAATTATTTAGTTGAATAATTACAATTAAATTAGGAAATAATATATTAGTAAATTAGAATTCTAATTTAGGATTAATTTTTAATTAAAAAAAAAACCACTGATTTTTTAGCCCAGCGACAGAAATTCCTGCCAGAATTAACTCATCTACTTTGGAAGCCTATAAAATGAATTTTACTTGGCCAAATGAGTCCCAAGACAGCTCATTGGAAAGATAAAATCAAGGAGAACATTTCTAAGGAGGTTTCACTAATAGATTTGGTCATTTATTGGGTCAAAAATCAGGCAAAAGATCAAGCTACGAATTTCTAAAACAAAATCAATTTTCTGAGTTTTATTTTCTGCATTTTCATTTGTCCAAGCATCTTCTCAATGCAGATCCATTCGTCAATAATATCCTTGGCCAATCAAACCATCTCGAGCATCAATAGAAAGCTTACATTTTATTTTCAATTATTTATTTAATTGTATTTGATTGGATTTGATTTAATTGCCAGAAATGATATTTTGATTTTGTTAATTGCCTATTAATCTACTTTGATTTCTTTTTGCAGGAAAACAGTAGAAAAAATATGGAGAAAAGGATCTCAATCAATGAGAGGGCTCTAGCAATTAAAGATTGGAATTTTGAGCAAATAAAATTGGATTTGACAGATTTCTCTTCAACAAATTTTTTTTCTTAATAATTCCTTCACAAATATTATAAATAGCAAATTGCAAAATGTGAAAAGAGGTTGCTCTCCTCTGCAATTTTAGACTTCTAAATGCACTACTGTAATAGGAATTTAGAGTTGTAGGAGAGAGGAGAGAAAATCTCAGATCTGGGGATTATTGAGGATTTTTCATTTGTATCTTGAATTATGTATGAGGGGCAGAGTTTGCACTACTGTCGCTCTAGTTTTGAAGGCAGAAGTTCAAGCAATGTAAAGGACTGTTGGAGACCAAGGTCAGAGAAATGGATGCAATAAATTGGTATTTCTAATACTACTGTTTCAAATATCAGTTTCTTTTGTGGTGACAAGGATGTCTCATTTTATTCATGTTTGTGCACTATTGTCAATTTGGGTAATTTGTCTCAATATTGTTATTATGTATCTCTGTTTTTTATGGATTAATTTCTCATTTTTGAGTAACTACTTACTCTGAAATCTTTCTTATGAAACTGATTTATTGAATGATAATGTGTTGTGAACTATTTCCACATATCATTATTCAATTATTGGATTTATTGATTTGATAATCAATATCATTTTGTGAACTACTTCTTGAATGTTGTTGATTTATTATTTCAGTTTTAAGGTCTCAATAGAATGTGTTTTGGTAACCATAATATCAGTTAATTGAATTACTTCATTAACTTGATATTCATAATAAACAAGACATATTTAAATCCCAATATTTTAATTATCTTGATCTTAGTTGGGTTAGATCTATATCTGCCTAATTAAGATAGGATTTAGATTAGTTTCTTTTACTTGTATCATAGAATAAGCTTGCATTTAGACTTAAAATCTACATTTTTAAGTCCTCTTCTCAAAGAGGCAAAACTTTAGTTGTGGTTTGGCTGAACCCAAATCAGCTTAAGGGTCAATCTCTTGCCTGATCAGCAAGAAGAAGTGATCTGATGTCCCTGTCTATTGGTAGTTAAAGATACATTATAAACCAATAGCAATAGGGAGAAGGTAACTGGACCTAGATGAACAGTCGGAGCCACCACACAAAACGGAAAAGGAGCTGCTTTTAAGGTCCGGACCGGGTGGTTATCCCCCAATGTTGTTGCAGCGATTTTCGAGGCATCAACAGAAGTATAAGCCATAAAAACTTTAATTAAAGTTAAAAATATTAATCATTCTACAAATTTGACTAACAAGGCAACAATTTGACAAATGCTCAACAAAACAAAATTCAAGATTTTTAGAAGAAAATCAAGTGTCTAAGGGCACTTGTCAATCAATTTCATTTCACCAAAATATTTGATTTTAAATTGAACTCATCCTATTTCCAAAAAGTATGGATCTCACAACCAATTTATTCTATAAAAATTGGGAGAACATGGAAGCTACAACTCATAAATTTTTATTATTATTAATTCAAAATAAATAAAAGGATGTTGTAGGTTACTACAAGGTGTGTTACAACAAAATCCGTGGGCCATTTTCCCACAAACTATCAGTTGGATTGGGTTGATTTTTTTTGGACATGTTCCTACTATTCTATGTTTATGCACATCAAAGATCAACACCATCCAATGCACAGATTTTGAGATATAATCGAAATTGTTGTAAACTTCAGAAACAGTTTTCTCACAAACTATAGAACAAATTGTGCTGAAATTGTTTATGAATGTTCCTGTGGTCCTAATTCTTCTGCCCACGATAAATCAGATCGATCTAATGCATGGATATAGATATATAAGTGAAATGGTTATAGGTGATGATCTTCATTTTCTCGAAAATCGTGAAACAGATTGGGCTGGAATTTTCAGGGATTGTTCATCAGAATATTATGCACTTCTTGTAAAAACATTATGAAAACTCAATTCCTATTTTGTGAGATATCTTTAGTTTAATTTCTGCAATTTTATTTATGTTTTTTGAAAAGAGAAAATAAACATTTTAGCAAATTTTGAGATAGATCCAATTAAAATTTTGAGATAAAATATTGAGTATCTTTAGAATGAATAATTAATTCCTATCTTCTTTTCAATTTTGGATCTATGAGTCTTATTGCAAAATTTCAAAGTTAACCTCATTCAATTTGTCTTTCCGATCTTTGGGGTCGCACAAGGTACAAGAAGAGAGCATACTCAGAAATTTTGTCAACTATTTTATTCTTTTGAAATCTAAAATTAAAAAAAAAAAACAATGTAAAAATGATTCAATCTTTAACTTTAAGTTTTGGCTCTCAAAACTCTATTTGTTCTCCTCTCTTTCTAGATTTTCCTGCAAATTGATTAGTAAGTGAGATGGCTCTTACTGCACCACCAAAAATAAGCACACAAATTAAATCATGGGTTGTCTAAACTTTCAAAATAAACACTTATGTATACCTCCCCCGCAATGGCGGAAAAATGTTGGGCCATTTAATTGTGAATTAAATCTCTGTCATTAATTGTCAAATCAGGGTTTGTGAATTGATGAGGTATACATGTACTATATGTACTAGGTGATTATTTCTCAGAATAGATTAATATAATGCAAGAAACTTGAAACTAATTACGAAGAAAATTAAATCAATCCAATCCAATCCAAACATAAAGAAATTGAATCAATCTTAACAAAACAATATGAATCAAAATAATATAAAAGAAACTAAACTAAACTTGCATAAATGAAACCAAACTTTCTTGAAATGAAACCACACTTTCTTAAAATGAAAATCTCACTTGTTGAATCGAGAATCACAGTTGTTTGAAATGAAAATCACACTTGCTGAATTGAAAACCATATTTTCTTAAAATGAAAATAAATGAAATAAAATAATTACACAATGTTATCAATATGTACAATAAATGAAAAAGGTGTGCAAATTGTGGTTGATCGGGGCCCTCCACTCCTCAACAGCCACACCGAACAATGATCAAAGCTTGGAGATCAAAGAAGCAATATGTATTCAATAAAATTAAGTGGGAGAAAATCTCCAAAGATATGACAACAATTCAACTCTCTTCTCCTCTATCATCACTTAAAAATTTACATCTTGGATGGAACTCTGAAATATGGAACTCTTTTATATGAAGGATACACTCCTATTTATACAAAAACTTAAGATTGCTAATCAATAAATATAGATCCTCAAATATCTACTAAATCCACTTTTATCTCTTGTGGTTAAAACTAATCACCTAAAAATATGAGATACAAATCCTCTCAAAATTCTCTTGTAGTTTTG
Source organism: Pinus taeda (assembly GCA_000404065.3). Taxonomy (NCBI): domain Eukaryota; kingdom Viridiplantae; phylum Streptophyta; class Pinopsida; order Pinales; family Pinaceae; genus Pinus; species Pinus taeda. The sequence goes on from APFE030402255.1 coordinate 29,574, forward strand.
ATATAAGAGACATATCAAAACATCCATGATTCTTCTCCTTTAAATGTGCTTAGTCAATGATCCAAATCTTCTACAAGTATTCCACAAATATTCATGAGTTGGAATTGAAATTCGAATTTGTGGTTGAGTGGCAAAATAGGACCCTTCTAAAATCTTCAAATATGCCTACAATATCTTACAACTCATACCACTTTTAGATATATAATAAAACATGTTAATTTCCTAATACTTCTAGAAGGTATCACGAAGCTCCTGGATAGATTTGGAAGGTTAGTATAAGGTGACCCTCTTCCTAGCCTCCCCACAGGAAATATACATGTCACCAGAGTGACAACTTATATACGAATCTATTGTAGCAAGCCATGGTTATCCCAAGATCAAATGGTGTCCCCCAATAGGATTCTTTGGTTGTAAAATAATGAAATTTGTGGGGTAAGCTCATAAATCAATTGAGACAACCACATTATCTAGCACACCATCCAGCTTGATTTTATATCTATCAGAAAGTTCAAGTACAATGGGGGTAGGACAAATGTGAGTTAACTGAAGCTGCTCCATGGTTTTATTAGTCATGACATTAATAGTCGCTCCAAGATCAATTAACACATTAGGAACAAGGGCGTCACCTATCTGAATAGAGAGAACTAGGTTTCTAAGATCAACATATTTTTCAACGAGTTTGCAGCAAAAAACCCTAGAATCCAAAGCTATAATACCAAATGTTATGCAACCAGCTCAAAAAATAGAAGAAAATATAGATCAATGACTTAAATCTTATCCTCTTTGAGGGGGAAACCTCCTTTACAATAAATAAATGAATAATTCTTGAATGATACAAATGAAAATATCTCCTTTGTATATATATAGGAGTATAAGGGGTCACAATATAATCATAACCTACATAACAATAAAAATGTAAGGGCACACCAATAACAACAGTGGGCTTCTATGGGGAACAACAATAATAATATGGGGCCTACATGGGAACAACAATAACAATAAGGGGGCTACATTAACAATAACAATAAGGAGGGTACACTAGTATTATAGGGACTTAACATGCCCTTCTCCTTCAAAAACGTGTTTTCCTTAACACTTGAATAGTTTTGGATGCTTTTGTATAAAATTCTTTTCCTCCCATGTGGAATCTTCAACAGGTAAGTTCTTCCACTTAATGAGATACTCTGAAATTGATAGATTCTGTAGTTGTCGGGTTCTTGTGTCCATGACTACTTTAGGCTCAAATATGATTTTTCCTTCTTATTCAAGTTTTGGAAACATTATTTGAACTAGAAGCTTGTCACTGATAACCTTTTTTAAGCATGAAACATGGAAAACTAGGTGTACTCGGGAAGATGCAGGCAACTCCAATTTGTATGCCATAACCCAATATTTTGCAACACCTTGTAAGGACCGTAGTACTTGGGTGATAATATATTATCCCTATTAGTTTTATTGAGATACATTCTTTGTGTGGTTGTAGCCATAAAAATACCCAGTCACCTACATCAATACTTCTTTCACTATGATGTTGATCTACACATTGTTTAATTTGATTCTGTGCGAGTGAGTTATCCTTTAAGAGTTGGAGAACTTGTTATTGATGCTCAATGTGATCTTCCACTGCTTGAACCTTGGATTTTTCTCTTAAATATGATGTTATGGATGGTGGATGATATTTATAAAGTGCCATAAATGGGGTTATTTTTGCTTCACTATGGAAGGAAGTGTTATACCACCATTCAGCTAGAGACAACGACTTGACCCATTGCATTTTTTATTAGATACAAAGCAATGAAAATATCCTTCCAAACATTGGTTCGCTATTTTAGTTTTCCCATTATATTGAGGATGATATGATGAGTTATGAGCTAATTGATAACCAAGACAAAAAATAATTCCATCTAAAAATTTCGAGTGAAAATGGGGTCTTTGTCACTTACTATAATTTTTGGGTTTCCATGAAGCTTTTGAATTGTTTCCATAAATGCAGTAGCAATTGTATTGGCTTTAAAAGGATGTGATAGTGCAAAAAAGTGTTCATACTTGGTAAGGATATCAACTACCACCATGATAAATCTCTTTCCTTCAAACTTGGGTAAACTTGTGACAAAATCCATTGATACCTCCTCCCAAAGCTGACTTAGAATGGCTAAAGGTTGTAACAGATTGAGGGTGTTAATTGTCTGAACTTTGTCTCAACTTTATAAATGGTGTACAAACTATGGTTGATGGGGGCCCTCCACTCCTCGACATGCACACCGAATGATTATTAAAATCTTGGAGATCAAACAAGAAATATGTATTCCATAAAATGAAGTGGGAGAAAGCTCCAAAGATATTACAAAAATTCAACTCTCTTCTTCTCTTTACAAAATACATCTTGGATGGAACTCTGAAATCTAGAACACTTTTTTATGAAGGATGCACTCCTATTTATACAAAAACTTAAGATAACTAACCAATAAATATAGATCCTCAAATATCTCCTAAATCCACGTTTATCTCTTGTGGTTACAACCAATCACCTAAAAATATGAGATAAAAATCCTCTCAAAACTCTCTCTTAGTTTTGATATGAAACACATATCAAACCATCCATGATTCTTCTCCTTTGAATGTGCTTAGTCAATGATCCAAATCTTCTACAATTATTCCACAAATCTTCATGATTGGAACTGAAATGAAAATTTGTGGTTGAGTAGCCAAATAGGACCATTCTAGAATCTTCAAATAGGCCTCGATATCATATAACTCATATCACTTTTAGATATATATGAAAACATGTTAATTTCCTAATATTTAGTCACATATTCTCTTAAAATTCTTAAAATAAATGACTTGGAAAATAATAATGATAAGCCCATATGATCATGAAAATGGTTATTAATGTAGGGTTACAGAGCTACATAATATGGTAAAGAGTTATGGAATATGGCAAATGATGGCAATGAGGGTAAAAGAGGATGACATTTTGGAGGCCCAACATTTCCCCCCAATTGAAGATGTTGCATGTCCTCATGCAACTTTACATTGATTCCCTTAATCATAAGTTGACCTTCTTGAAGTGTTTTGCATTTATATGAATTTTAGCTTCGTATTAATTCTCTTTTAACTTTGCATAATCATATCATTTGATAACGGTATTCTCTTTGCAAAGTGTACTTTTAAAGACATTTTATTGGAAAATACTTTTTATCATTGGTTCTTGTGTGACAATCAAAAATTTATGGGTATTGGTTCTTTTGTCACAATACTTTTCTTATATTTGTTGCATCAAAATACTTGAAAACATTGAGAATTCATTTTTAAGGCTCCATAGTGGTTGTTAGCCATTTATTGTGCTTATCAATTGATCAATGCAAAACATATAAAATTTTGGAATCAAAATGCAATAATAGTCGATTGGGAAAAATATGTTGGTTAGGATGAAATGAAATGTGACATGTGACATGAAATGTGAATATGAATTAAGATACCTTCCCCATGACTAAAGGTGTTTTTAGATTTTGTAAAATGAGAAAGGGAATATAAATGTGGTGAGGGTTTTCCAAAATCACAATTTTAATATTTAAGGAATTACATGATTAAAGATTAGAAAATAGCATAACTTCACCTACCTGGAAAGTGGACAAGCTATATATATAGAAGAGTGTGCTTGTTGTTGCTAGATCATGGAATGTGAAGTAAAAGAATCCGATCTGCTTTTTATTTCTCTTGGCTGTATGAATAGAGGAAGAATATGATCTGAAATTGGAATCCTTATTGCTACGACTGCTGAATTCTGAGTTGAGTCCTGTTGCAAGCTGCTGAAATCATATAGTCTTGATTCATTTACACTCAACAGCACAATTCTTATCTATGTGAATAGATGTGTCATTGTTGAACATAGAAAATAAATTGTTGGATTATTGGCCATTAATGAATGCCATTAACCAACATGATACTACTCACCATTGATGTCAATGAGAGTCAAGATGCCTAAGTACATCTTACTAGGTACGAATAGATGTGTCGTAGTCGAGTCACCTAGAAGATCCGACAAATATGGGACATTGATTTATTCCCATTGATTATCAACAAGAGAACTTGTCATTAAGTCATGCAAGCCTCAAGGTACTTGAAATATCTCTAGTCTTGATCCCAAGTGATGTGTTAGAGTCGATGGGTCAAGACTTGTTAGAAGGGAAGCCTTATTGAATCCTCCATCATCTAACATGAGTATAAAATAACAATTTGAAGGACCAAAGATGAAATATTTGCATTACGAAGTAAGTTTTATTTGAAAGAATTGAAGAGGAAAATGTGGTGATTCAGCTTTGTAATGGATTTGAATGACTTTTATTTTGGGTTAAGGGTGAATGAAAATGAGGCAGGAAAGTATGAATATTACAAAGGGAAAATTATTTTTGACATCATGGTTTGGAAGTAGGGAGATGGAAATTTATGGGTCGATTGTATCCTTAGAATGAGTAGCAACGGTAAAATTAGCATCTGAGAGGCTTTGTTTAGTAGAAATGGTGTAATGGATGTGATTTGCCATGGAATGAACATGTTCTTCTAAAATAAACTTGGTCTTTAAAAGGCACTCTTGCGTATAGTGATCTTCTTTCATCGTCCTGGAACCTACAAAAACTTAGCACTTTTCTACAATAAAATGCAAGACTATTGAGAGAGAGGCGATTAGTCTCTCCTTTGTTGATATATACACAAAAATATTATAAATAGTAATAATTAAAAAATTCAAGGAAGAAAAATTAAATGCACTTTTACCTATTTGGAAAGTGGTACCTTGGACAACCTGTTGAGGTTTTGTTGGTGCATTCTTCTATTTTTTATTTTCTCTAATGTTGATGAAAACCCTCTCATTGCATAGATTTTGTTGAGATATTTCCAACAATGTTTGAATCATCAAAAACAAACACCATATGAAAAAGTTATGGTTGTTTGAAGTTTTTATGAAACAAGAAAAACAATTATGCATGGATGTGACATGACAACATGATGTTGATGTGGATGCTAAAGTGGGAGATGACATGGCATGCAGACATGGCGAGTTGATTGTTTAAGGTGACATGGTGGATAATTGGGCAATTTTTGTGTAATGTTGACCAATAATACGTTGCCACGTGGACCTCGCGACATGGTAGCGAAATTGTTGCCTAGTTAATGATTGTCAAAATTATAGAAGAATTAACAAATTTTGGGTTTACTCAATTTGAACTCATAAAATCTCTTTTACAAATTCAAATACTTAACAATAAACCACAATTCAAATTTTTGAAATACAAGCGATAAAAACGTTAATTAAGGTTAAAAATATTAATCATTCTACAAATTTGACTAATGAGGCAACAATTTGACAAATGCCCAGTAAGACAAAATTCAAGATTTTAAGGAGAAAATCAAGTGTCTAAGGGCACTTGTCAATTAATTTCACACCACCAAAATATTTTATTTTCTATTGAACTCATCCTCTTCCCAAAAAGAATGGATCCCACAGCCAATTTATTTTATAAAAATTGGGAGAACATTGAAGATACAACTCATAACTTTTTATTATTATTACATATTTTTTTTTTGTAGGTTTCTATAAGGTGTGTTACAGAAATAATTGTGTGTCATTTTCTCACCATCTATCAGTTGGATTGGGATGAAATTTTTTGGGCATGTTCCGACTATTATAATGTTTATGCACACAAAAATCAACACCATCCAATGCATGGATTTCGAGATATAATCAAAATTTTTGTAAACTTCGAAAACAATTTAATCACAAACTATAGATTGGATTGGGCTAAAATTCTTTGTGAAGGTTCCTATTGTCCTAATGCTTTTGTACACCATAAATCAAATCGATCCAATGCACGGATCTCCAGATATAAGCGAAATTATTGTAGGTGATGATCTTCATTTTCTCGAAAATCGTGATATGGAAGAGGGTGAAATTTTCAGGGATTGTTCATCTGAATATTATGCACTTTCTGTCAAAAAAGTACGAAAACCCAGTTCCTAGTTTGTGAGATAAGTTAAGTTTAATTTATGCAATTTTTGTTTTTTTTTTGAAAAATAAATATTGTAGCAAATTTTGAGACAAATCCGATTGAAATTTCGGGATTAAATTTTGAATATATTTAGAATGAATAATGAATTTAGATCTCCTATCCAACTTTTAGATCTATGAGTTTTATTGAAAAATTTCAAAGCTAACTTTATCCATTTTTTCTTTCCGATCTTCCAGGTTGCACAAGGCACAAGAAGAGAGAATACTCAGAAAGTTTGTCAACTCTTTATTCTTTTGAAATCCATAATTGAAAAAAAGGAAAAACAAAGTAAAATTGATTCAATCTCTAACTTCAAATTTTGGCTCTCAGAACTCTGCCTGTTCTCCTCTTTCTATATTTTCTTGCAAAATGATTAGTAAGTGAGGTGGCTCTTGCTGCACCACCAAAAATAATATTGCAAATAAACTAAAATCTAACTTAACAAAAAAAACATAAAAACATCACCAAACTTGGTTTTATTTATTGATTTTGTCCTACTTTATTAGAAATGGAAAAATTGGTTCAAGTTTATGCATATTTCTAGTGTAACTATGTGTGTAGCATGAGTAATAAGATATTCATGCTTAGGTTTGAAAAATATGCATTAAAGTGAATGAAAACATGAAAGACCAGTTGTTTTGATAATGCAATCAAGAAGTAAGGAAGAATGAAATAGTGATGTGACTTGATCCCTAATTGGAACCATCTTTCAATAAAGCTAATACATTCTTGATTCCTTTCTTGGTTTAGATTACATTGAATATCCTCATTTATTATGAATTCCTCAATCTTAAATTCTAGTGGTTTATCCCCATCGAAAGTCTTCCATGATTCTTTAGTCTCTTCAACAAATTCACAAGAGTAATCAAAAGAGACTTGGAGATCTACTTATGGAGGTGCAGAGATAGACAAGTTTCTAAATGCAATTATAATATAATCTTCCTGAGAGGAAATTATCCCAGTTGCTGCTAGGATTCGAGAAAGTTCTTGGAAATGCATCCTTCAAACTATGAATTAATCCAACTCATTGATACTTCCCATATTGCACATAGATTAGTACAAAATATTGAAAAATTATTGAATATTTAATATGCATCATAAATTATTTTAATATGTTTTTAACCATGCATCTAAGGGTGAATGCAACTATCATGGGTTGTCTAAACTATCAAAATAAGCACTTGTATATACCTCCCTAGAAATGGCGCCAAAATGTTAGGTGATTTAATTTTTAATTAAATCCATGTCATTAATTGTCAACCCAGGGTTTGTGAACTGATAAGGTATATGTGTACTATATGTACTAGGCCATTATTTCTCAAAATTGAATAATATAATGCAATAAACTTGAAACCAATTACGAAGCAAATTAAATCAATCCAATCCAAACATAAAGAATTTGAATCAATCTTAACAAAACAACCTCAATCAAAATAACATAAAAGAAACTAAACTAAACTTGTTAAATGAAACCACACTTGCTTGAAATGAGACCGCAGTTGCTTAAAATGAAAATCACACTTGCTAAATTTAAAATCACACTTGCTTGAAATGAAAATCACACTTGTTGAATTGAAAATCACTTTTTCTTAAAATGAAAATAAATGAAATAACATGATTACACAATGTTACCAATATGTACAACAAATAAAAAAGGTGTGCAAACTATGGTTGAATTGAAAATCACTTTTTCTTAAAATGAAAATAAATGAAATAACATGATTACACAATGTTACCAATATGTACAACAAATAAAAAAGGTGTGCAAACTATGGTGCAAAAAGGTGTACACACCGAATGATTATCAAGGCTTGGAGATCAAAGAAGCAATATGTATTCTATAAAATTAAGTGGGAGAAAAGCTCCAAAGGTACTACAACAATTCAACTCCTTTCTTCTCTATCCTCACTTGATAATTTACATGTTCGATGGAACTCTAAACTTTGGAACTCTTTTATATGAAGGATGCACTCCTATTTATACAAAAACGTAATATAACTAATCAATAAATGTAGATCCTCAAATCTCTCCTAGATCCACATTTATCTCTTGTGGTTACAACCAATCACTTACTATAATCTTTGGGTTTCTATGAAGCTTTTGAATTGTTTCCATAAATGTAGTATCAATTGTATTAGCTTTAAAAGGACGGGATAATACACAAAATTGTGCATACTTGGTAAATATATCAACTACCACCATGATGACACTCTTTCCTTCACATTTGGGTGAACCTGTGATAAAATCCATTGTCACCTCCTCACAATGATGACTTGGAATCGATAAAGGTTATAACAGACCCAAGGTTTTAATTGTCTCAACTTTATTTTATTGGAAAAAAAAATTCTGCCAAAAACTTTTGAATATCAGATTTAAGGCCATCCCAGAAAATTCTTTCTTGACCCTATGGTAAATTTTTAAAAATCCTGTTTTCCCTCTTAAGGGAGAGGTGTGCAATTCCAAAAGAATATTTTGTCTAAGTTGGGAATTATTACAAATATTTAAGCAATCTTTCTACCATAATGAATCATTTTCCCATCTAAATGTATCAGATGTACTGGGATCTTGCTGCAAATTTTGAATGAATGTCCACACTTCTTCATCATTCTTCTATTCATCCCTTGCTTCTATTATCCACTTAGGTTAGATAATAGAAATGGCACAAAGAAATGCTTCCATATCCTCATCCTTTCTTGAGAGTGCATATGCAACAACATTTTTCTTCTCTTTTTTGTAGATGATTTCCAATACATAACCCAACATATTTTTCACCCATTTTTTCTACTCTTCTGAAGATAATCTCTGTCTAAATAGTATTTAGGGCTATCATGATCTATTTTTACCTTGAAGTGTCTTCCCATTTGGTAAGGTCACTATTTCTTTGGTGCATGCAGTATTTCCAAAATTTCCTTCTCATAAATAGGTTTGTGTAAATACTTTCCTCTAATTGGATGACTTTCAAAAGAAATGGGTCTTCTTTCTTGCATTAAAATAGCATGAATTCCCTTTCTAAAGGCATCACATTCCACAATAAAGGTGTTTGTGAAGTTTAGCATAGCTAAGTCTGGTGCTTGGGACATTTCCTCTTTAAGATGTTCAAAGGGCTTAGTTGCTTATGGAGTCCTAGAAAATGTCTCTTTCTTACAGTAATGATGTTAGAGGTGCCGCTATTCTCCTATAATTCTTAACAAACTTGCAATAATGCCCTGTCAACCTGAGAAATCCTTGAATATGCTTTATGGTTGTGGGGATTTTACATTCCTTAATGGCTTTAATTTTGTTAGGGTTTACTTAACACCCTCATGAGATACAATATGAACCAAATATTCTACCTCCTGTACTCCAAATAAACATTTCGAGGTTTTTGCATATAATTATTTTTCCTCCAATAGTTTGAGCACCATGTCAACATGTTGAACATGATCCTTCCAATACTTGTTGTAGAATAGTATATCATTAAAATTACTAACACAAATTTTCTAAGGGTTTGAAAATGGAATTCATTAAACCTTGAAATGTGGAAGGATCATTAGTAAGGCCAAAAGGTAGTACCAAAAATTCATAATGACCTTCATGGGTTCTTAATGTTGTTTTTGGAATGTCTTTAATATTCATTCTAATTTGATGATATCCTCAACGAATATCCAAATTGGTGAAGTAAATTACTCTATGTAATTCATCCTGCAATTCATCAATGACAGGAATAGGAAAGATATCTTTAATAGTCATCTTGTTGAGCTCCCTATATTTTAGACACATGCACCATGATCCATCGTTCATGTGCACTAATACTAATAGAGAAGAGAAAGAACTTTGACTAGGTTGAGTTATACCAACCACTAGCATTTCTACAACCATATGTTCAATTTCACTCTTTTTGGCATAAGGATATATGTAAGGCCTTTTTTTTGGAGGAACAATTCCTAGAATCAAATAAATAAAATTATCACGATCATGAATAGGTGGGAGGACTTTGGGAGTCTCAAACACCTTGGAATGATTGTCCAAGGCTTTTTGGAGATCTGGAGAAATACATGATTTTAATGTTTGAACCTCTAGTGAGCATAATTGTGCAATTACACCTCATTATTCCTTCTTCATAATATTTTTCATGCTATTAGAGTTTATTATATTTCTTAGCTTCCCTAAGATACCCCTTAATTTAACTTGCTTTCCTTCCCAAAAAAAATCAAGAAAATTTCTTGAAAATTGAAAGTTATCGTCCCCAGAGATTGTAACCATTGGACTCCTACTATAACATCAACACTGCCCATTGGGATGGAAATCATTGCATGATGTAGGAGCATGAGACTTGGAGTGAAAATCTTCAAATTTACTCTAAAAATACAAAAAAATCTACAAGCAAAGGAGTGGGATCCTTTAGCCATCAATTTCCATGTTTTTCTAGTTTAGCATAGAGATAAAATCTAGGAATAAATCATGATGTAATAGTTGTTAAATAGTTAGGCCATAGTGGAGGTTCTCAAGGAGAATACCTCGCTGAACAGATAGGATTAGTTAAAGCACAGTGGAGGTTCTTGAGGAGGATGTCTCGCAGAATTGATAGTTGCAATAAATTAAGCCTCTGTTTTAGGATTCGGTTGTTAACATGAACCAATATATATGTAAGTTTGATGCAGTTGTAAAGGGATTTTGACCACATACTTTTATCGCATATTTCTCAAAGGAAGAAGGGATTTCTCTGTGTATTGGTCAATCCCGAAGGTGTGGTGACCTATGAAAACCTTTTATGTGCATCTAAACTGTATTTGTCTGTTAAACTGGTATTTATGCGTGTATTCAGCTTCACTTTTCTTTTGAGTCTTTATAATAGTGATTCGGCCTTGTTTTCCAACTAATACTTTGATTGAAGCTTGTTAGAGTGCATTTCCTTTATATCGGCATGCCTGGTTCCATTATATGCATTGTTTAGTTCTACAAGCGAAACTCTGGTTTACACTGGAAAACCGTGAAAAACTTAGTCGGAATTGAGTTATGGACTTGAAATCTTATTAAATGTGGCTAATACCCATATCGGGTCTACAAGTGTTATCGCATCACAGTGTTGGAGTAGAGAGGGACTGACACTTTAAAGTGCTGAAGTCCGAAGTTGTGACATTCGGATTTGAAACCTTATAAGGGAGGTTTTATAACCTGTCAGGTCCGCAGCTTATCGCATCGTAAGACCTAAGTGGAAAGAGTCTAGCAAGGAGGCATTGAAATCGCTGATTGCGACTTTTGATAACCCTAGTGTTATCGCATTGGGAGAAGCCTATTAGTGGAGCACAATCATATAATTCCACTCCTCGTGGAATCGCTAATAGTGACCACTGATAGTTTATTCCATTCTATTGGAATAAAGCTCCCACCAATAGTGTATTGTGTATTAACACTTTCCTTTGGAAAGGTCTCACCGATAGTGTATTTGTGTATCAATGCTTTCCTTTGTAAAAACCCCGCCGATAGTGTAATTTCATGTGAAATAACATTACGGAAATATAACTCAGCCGATAGCGTATTTCCATGTAATAATCGTATTATGGCCATTTGAAGCCATCAATAGTGTATTTCACACATAGTTTCGTTAATTCCGTTCAAAAGCCCCGCCGATAGTGTAATTCGTAATTCCTATGGAATTACAGTTTTGATAGCAGAAAAGAGGCTCTGTTATGTAAATTTTTTTGATAACAAGGGTTGGGGAAATTAAGGGGAAAGGAGTGGTGATAGTGACCATAAAAGGGGAATTTATAAACAGTCAGCCTAGAAATAGATGATTGATACTCCAGTATAGGAAAAAGAAGGAAGTTCATTAGATTTAGAAGAAATTGTAATAGGATTTGTGCGATTGACTATATCGCCTGCAACCAGGTCACCATTAGTGGTACCAGAGCAACCTGTTGACACTAAATTGAATCTCAGAAGCAGAAGAGGGAAAATTAATATGGCTTTTAGAGTTGGAAGAGGACAAGGACGTTGTAGAAGAGGATAGCCAGTTGCAAATGCTGAAGTGATGGAAGCTATGCAATAGATGCAGGGTCGATTAGATTCACTAACAGCGGGGAGAAATATAGATGATGGAGATGTTAGTGAACCTGAGGTTGATCCTAAAGAGGAGGAAACTGTAGAAGTTACTCCTGAGATGAGATTCTTCCAATCAGTTTTGAGATCCACAGCTAGGCCAATGACTGAGGTCTCAATATATGAAGGAGGACTGAATCCAAAAGAATTGCTAGACTGGATTAATGGCACAGAGAAATTCTTTGACTATGAAGAAACAAAAAATGAGAAGAAAGTAAAGTTTGTTTTCACCAAGTTAAAATGACATGTAGGACTTTGGTGGGATGGAGTGCAGACAGAAATAAAGAGACTTGGCAAGGAACCTATCAAAAATTGGAGCAGGATGGTAGCAAAACCTTGTAATTATCAACAAACCTTGTTTAGACAGATGCAAAATCTTAGAAAGATGTCTATGACAATGAAAGAATACACAGAGGAATTCTATAAGGTAATCTTAAGAGCTGGACAAACTCGGGATACAGATGAGAAGATGGCTACAAATGTGAATGGCCTTAGGATGGACATTCAAGATGAGATAAGTATACTGTCTCTGAAAATAGTAGAGGAAGATTATCAGTTGGTACTGAAAGCTAAAGAAAAACTTGTGAGGAAGTAGTCTGCCAGAGGGAGAGGTACTTTCTGAGGAAGGGGAAGTCAAGGTGTATAGGAAGATCTACAACACATAAATATGGAGCTAGAAACATCTCAACCCAGGATGCAACCACAGTAGGTGATGCAAGTGGAAGAGGGAGTTTTTCTAGAGGAAGAGGAGGCAGAGGAAGAGGAAGAGAAGTAAGATGTTACAGATGTAACAAACTGGGACACAGAGCTTTTGAGTGCCCAAAGAATGCAGGAACAAGCTAGAGGAATGCAATTGTCGCTCAAGTTGAGGGAGAAGCAACATCAGTAGCAGTGACAGAAGAAGAAAACATACCAAAGAGAGGAGAATCTTTGGTAATCAATAGAGTTTTGCTTAAGCCAACAAAGGAGATAGTTGAACCAACACAAAGAAAAACTTCGTTCAAAACAGTGTGTAAGGTTCAAGGGAAATTTCATCAGATGATCATTGATGGTGGCAACACTAATAATTTAGTCTCTACAAAAGTAGTGGAGAAATTGAAGCTGAAGACAATGAAACATCCAACACCTTACAAGATGTCATGGTTACAAAAGGGACATCAGTGGTTAGTGAATGAACAGTGTGAAGTGGAGTTGCAGTTGGGAAAATATAAGGACAAAATTGTATGTGATGTGATGCCAATGGATGTGTGTCACATATTTTTTGGAAGACCTTGGCAATATGATAGAGGAGCTATTTATGATGGAAAAAGAAACACCTATAAGTTTGGTAAAGATGGTATCAATCATACGTTACTGCCTATGGGAGAAGAAGATGCATCAGGAAAGAAGACTGATCCAAAAACTCTATTACTGGGAGGAAAGGAATACTTGCAGCAGATTGACGACAATGAGGTAAATTTCGTTGTAATTTGAAGCCCAAGGTAATAATGACTTCCACTAAAGTTTTTGATTTACCCATTGAAATTCAAGAAATGTTGGACAACTATTGTGATATCATTGTTGATGATTTGCCTAATGAGTTTCCACCCATTAGAAGAATCAACTGTCATATAGATTTGATTCCTGGAGCAAGTCTACCTAACAAAGTAGCTTACAGAATGACTCCTACAGAAAATGAAGAGGTTAGGAAGTAGGTTCAAGAAATGCTTGACAAAGGGTTGATCAGAGAAAGCTTGAGTCCCTGTGCAGTACCGACAGTGTTGAGTCCAAAGAAAGATAGAGGTTGGAGAATGTGTATTGATTCAAGAGGCATCAATAAAATCACAATCAGGTGTAGATTTCCTTTACCTAGAATTGAAGATTTAATGGATTGCTTGAGTGGGGAAAAGTATTTTTCAAAACTAGATCTTAAAAGTGGGTATCATCAGATAAGGATAAGAGAAGGGGATGAGTGGAAAACTGTTTTTAAGACAAATGAGAGATTGTATGAGTGGAGAGTGATGCCTTTTGGGTTGTCAAATGCACCAAGTATGTTTATGAGACTCATGAATGAAGTTCTTAAAGAATTTATTGGTAAATTTGTAATAGTATATTTGGACGATATATTAGTTTATAGCAGGTCTAAGGAGGAGCACATAAGACATTTGAATTATGTCTTATAAAGGCTACAACAAGAGAAATTATTGCTGAATTTGAAGAAGTGTTCATTCATGAAAGAAGAGTTAGTGTATTTGGGTTTTGTTGTTTCTTCTAAAGGGCTAAAGATGGATCCAGAGAAGATCAAGGCAATCATGGAGTGGCCTTCACCCAAAAGTGTTTTTGAGGTAAGAAGTTTTCATGGTCTTGCTAGTTTTTATAGGAAATTAATAAAGAATTTTAGTAAGATCAATGCCCCTATTATTGAGACCATAAAGAAGGATAAACAACCATTTAGATGGACTACTGAAGCAGAAAATAATTTTCAGCTGTTGAAGAAGAAGATCATTGAAAATCCTATTTTGGTTCTACCTGATTTTAGTAAACCTTTCCAATTGAAGTTTGATGCCAGCAGAGAAGCTATTGAAGGTGTTTTAAGTCAGGAAGATAGACCTATAACGTATTTTAGTGAAAGGCCGAATGACTCAAAGAAGAAGTATTCTTCTTATGATAAGGAGTTCTATCCAGTTGTGCAGTCATTGAAGAAGTGGAGACATTATCTAATGTCAAAGGAATTCATACTTTATTTAGATAACCATGCACTACAGTATATTATGGAGCAGCCAAAGCTTAGCCATAAACATGCTAAATGGGTAGAGTATCTTCAAGGTTTCCATTTTGTCATGAAACATATAAATGGCCAATCAAATAAAGTTGCACATGCCTTAAGTAGGAGAAATGTATTACTTCAAGAAAGTCAAATTCAAGTGTTGGGTTTTGATTTTCTAAAAGAATTATATCAGACAGATCCAGATTTTAAGGAAGCATTTGAAGCTTGTAAAAATCCTATTTTGATGGATAGGAATAAATGGTTGGATTATTTCTTACAAGATGGACTGTTGTTTAAGAGAAATCAGTTGTGCATACCAAATTGTTCTATGAGGGAGAATTTAATCAAAGAAAAACATAGTGGAGGACTTGTGGACATTTTTGTATAGAGAAGACTTATGAATAGTTAAACAGATTTTATTTCTGGCTGAAAATGAGATCTGAAGTGGAAAAGTATGTGAAAACTTGTAAAATCTATCAATATGCAAAGGGAGGAAGCCAAAAAACAGGTTTGTATGTTCCATTACCAATTCCAGATAGGCGTTGAGATATGGTAAGTATGGATTTTGTTTTGGGCTTACCAAAGACTCAAAGGGGTAATGATTAAATTTTTGTTGTAGTGGAAAGATTTTCAAAAATGGCACATTTTATTCCATGTTATAAAACTAGTGATGCTACTCACATTGCTAATTTGTTTTTCAAGGAGATTGTAAGATTAAATGGGTTGCCTAAGAGTATTGTCTGAGATAGAGATTCCAAATTTGTTGGACATTTCTGGAGGACATTATGGAAGAAGCTAGGAACTAATCTAAGTTTTAGTTCTACCTATCATCCACAAACTGATGGATAGAATGGAGTCGTGAACAGGAGTTTGGGCAATCTTTTAAGGAGTCTTACTGCAGAAAATCCAAAATAGTGGGATCAAGTGTTGGCACAAGATGAATATGCATATAATGACTTTCCTAACAAGAGTACAAGACAAATTTCATTCCATATAGTTTATGGAATTCATCCAAGAGGAGTATCTGATTTAAGAAACTTGGGAAAAGATGAGATGCGAAGTGTAGAGGGAGAATATTTTGCTTCAGAAATGCAAGCAATACATGAACAAGTGAAACAACAACTGCAAGATAGCAACATCAAGTACTAGATGAGAGCAGACATGAGAAGAGGAGAGGTGAAATTTGAAGTTGGAGATTTGGTTTTGGCACACCTCGGAAAGGATAGATTTCCAAAGAGGGAGTATAACAAATTGAAGTTCAAGAAAATTGGACCATGCAGAGTATTAAGGAAGTGTTTTGCAAATGTATATGAAATTGAATTACCCCCTGATGTTGGAATATCTCCAATTTTCAATGTTACAGACCTGTACAAGTATGAAGGTGAAACTGTAGATGATACAACACAAGATCAAGAGACACAAGAGATTGACTGAGTAAAACAGTTACCTACAACAAAATAATTGCAGCCATAAAAGATTTTGGACAAGAAAGTGTTCAAGAAGACAAGAGGACAGGAGTACTTTTAGTATTTGGTAAAATGGAAGGATTAGCCAACTACTGAAGCTACTTGGGTAACAGAAAACATGCTACAGAAGCTGGGCAATTCTATAGAAGAGCTCATGGACAAGAGCCCATGAAGAATTTTGTCCTCAAGAGTCTAATGTAGGAGCATGAGACATGGAGGGAAAAATCTTCAAATTTATTCCAAAAATAAAAAAAAGGCTACAAGCAAAGGAGTGGGATCCTTTTGCCATAAATTTCCATGTTTTTCTAGTTTAGCATAGAGACAGAATCTAGGAATATATCATGATGTAATAAATGTTAAATAGTTAAGCCATAGTGGAGGTTCTCGAGGAGAATATCTCACTAAACATATAGGATTAATTAAATAATAATGGAGGTTCTCGAGGAGGATGTCTCGCAGAACTGATAGTTGTAATAAATTAAGCCTCTGTTTTAGGATCTGGTTGTTAACACGAACCAGTACATATGTAAGTTTGATGCAGTTGTAAAGGGATTTTGACCGCATGCTTTTATTGCATATTTCTCAAAGCAATAAGGGATTTCTCTGTGTATTGGTCGATCTCGAAGGTGTGGTGACCTCTGAAAACCTTTTCTATGCTTCTGAACTATATTTTTTTATTAAAGTGGTATTTATGCATGTATTTGGCTTCGCTTTTCTTTTGAGTCTTTATAACAGTGATTCAGCCTTGTTTTCCAACTAATACTTCGATTGAAGCTTGTTGGAGTGCATTTCCTTTATATCGGCATGCCTGGTTCCATTATATGCATTGTTTAGTTCCGCAGGAAAAGCTCTGGTTTACACTGGAAAATCATGAAAAACTTAGTCGGAATTGAGTTCCAAACTTGAAATCTTATTAAATGTCGTTAATACCCATATCGGGTCTGCAAGCGTTATCGCATTGCAGTGTTGGAGCGGATAGGGACTGACCCTTTAAAGTGACGAAGTTCGAAGTTGCGACATTCGGATCCGAAACTTTATAAGGGAGGTTTTATAACCTATCAGGTCTGTGGCTTATCGCATCGTAAGACCTAAGTGGAGAGAGTCTAGCAAGGAAGCATTGAAATTGCCAATTGCGACTTCCGATAGCCCGACAGTGTTGTCACACTGGCAGAAACCTGTTAGCAGAGCGCAATAGTATAATTCCACTCCTCGTGTAATCGCCAATAGAGACAGCCGATAGTTTATTCCATTCTATTGGAATAAAGCCCCCACCAATAGTGTATTATGTATTAACACTTTCCTTTGGAAAAGTCCCGCTAACAATGTATTTGTGTATCAATGCTTTCCTTTGTAGAAACCCTGCCGATAGTGTAATTTCATGTGAAATAGCATTACGGCAATAAAACTCCGCTGATAGGGTATTTCCATGTAATAATCGCATTATGGCCATTTGAAGCTGACGATATTGTATTTCATGCATAGTTGTGTTAATTCCATTCAAAAGCCCCGCCGATAGTGTAATTCGTAATTCCTACGGAATTATAGTTTCGATTGTGGAAAAGAGGCTCTGTTGTGTAAATTGTTTCGATAATAAGGGTTGGGGCGATTAAGGGGAAAGGAGTGGTGATAGTGACCAAAAAAGGGGAATTCATAAACAGTCAGCCTAGAAATAGATGATTGATACTCTAGTGTAGGAAGAAGAAGGAAGTCCGTCAGATTTAGAAGAAATTGTAATAGGATTTACGCAATTGTCTATATCACCTGCAACCAAGCCACCATTAATGGTATCAGAGCAACCTGTTGACACTGAATTGAATCTCAGAAGCAGAAGAAGGAAAGTTAATATGGCTTTCAGAGTTGGAAGAGGATGAGGATGTGGTAGAAGAGGATGACCACTTGCAAATGTTGAAGTGATGGAAGCAATGCAACAAATGCAGGCTAGATTAGATCCACTAACAACACGGAGAAATATAGATGATGGAGATGTTAGTGAACTTGAGGTTGAACCTGAAGAGGAGGAAACTGTAGTAGTTACTCCTGAGATGAGATTCTTCCAATTAGTATTGAGATCCACAGCTAGGCCAAAGACTGAGGTTTCAATATATGAAGGAGGACTGAATCCAGAAGAATTGATAGACTGGATTAATGGCTTGGAGAAATTCTTTGACTATGGAGAAACATAAGATGAGAAGAAAGTAAAGTTTGTCATCACCATTTTAAAAGTACATGGATCACTTTGGTGAGTTGGAGTGCAGGCAGAAAGAAAGAAACTTGGCAAGCAACCTATCAAAAATTAAAGCAGGATGGTAGCAAAACTAAGAGGTAAGTTTCTACCAAGTAATTATCAGCAAACCTTGTTCAGACAGATGCTAAATCTTAGACAGAGGTCTATGACAATGAAAGAATACATACAGGAATTCTATAAGGTAAGCATAAGAGTTGGACAAACTCAGGATACAGATGAGAAGGTGGCTAGATATGTGAATGGCCTTAGGATGGACATTCAAGATGAGATAAGTATACTGTCTCCTAAAATAGTAGAGGAAGCTTATGAGTTGGTATTGAAAGCTGAAGAAAAACTCGTGAGGAAGTAGTCTGCTAGAGCGAGAGGTACTTTTCGAGGAAGGGGAAGTCAAGGTGGTAGAGGGAGATCTACAACACCTAAAGATGGAGCTAGAAGCAACTCAACCAAGGATGTAACCACAGGAGGTGATGCAAGTGGTAGAGGGAATTTTTCTTGAGGAAGAGGAGGCAGAGGAAGAGGAAGAGAAGTAAGATGTTACAGATGTAACAAATTGGGACACGGAGCTTTTGAGTGCCCAGAGAATGGAAGAACAAGTCAGAGGCATGCAATTGTTGCTCAAGTTGAGGGAGAAGCAATAGCAACAGTAGTGACAAAAGAAGAAAATATACCAGAGAGAGGAGAATATTTGGTAATCAATAAAGTTTTGCTCAAGCCAGCAAAGGAGATAGTTGAACCATCAGAAAGAAATACTTTGTTCATAACAGTGTGTAAGGTTCAAGGGAAATGCTGTCAGATGATCATTGATAGTGGCAACACCGATAATTTAGTCTCTATAGATGTGGTGGAGAAATTGAAGCTGAAGACAATGAAACATCCAACACCTTACAAGGTGTCATGGTTACAAAAGGGACATTAGCTATTAGTGAATGAACAGTGTGAAGTGGAGTTGCAGTTGGGCAAATATAAGGAAAAATCTGTATGTGATGAGATGCCAATGGATGTGTGTCACATATAGCTTGGAAGACCTTGGCAATATGACAGAGGAGTTATTTATGATGGAAAAAGAAACACCTACAAGTTTGGTAAAAATGGTATCAATCATACGTTACTGCCTATGGGAGAAGAAGATTCATCAGGAAAGAAGACTGATCCAAAACCTCTATTACTGGGAGGAAAGGAATACTGGAAGCAAATTGAAGAGAATGAGATAAATTTTACTGTAATTTGCAAGCCCAAGGTAATAATGACTTCCACTAAAGTTTTTGATTTACCCATTGAAATTCAAGAAATTTTGGACAACTATTGTGATATCATTGTTGATAATTTTCCTAATGAGTTGCCACCCATTAGAAGAATCAACCATCATATAGATTTGATTCTTGGAGCAAGTCTACCTAACAAAGCAACTTACAGAATGACTCCTATAGAAAATGAAGAGGTTAGGAAGCAGGTTCAAGAACTGCTTGACAAAGGGCTGATCAGAGAATGCTTGAGTCCTTGTGCAGTACTGACAGTGTTGAGTCCAAAGAAAGATGGAGGCTGGAGAATGTGTATTGATTCAAGAGCCATCAATAAAATCACAATCAAGTACATATTTCCTTTGCCTAGAATTGAAGATTTAATGGATTTCTTGAGTGGAGAAAAGTATTTTTCAAAACTAGATCTTAAGAGTGGGTATCATCAGATAAGGATAAGAGAAGGGGATGAGTGGAAAACTGCTTTTAAGACAAATGAGGGATTGTATGAGTGGAGAGTAATGCCTTTTGGGTTGTCAAATGCACCAAGTACGTTTATGAGACTCATGAATGAAGTTCTTAAAGAATTTATTGGTAAATTTGTAATAGTATATCTGGACGATATATTAGTTTACAACAGGTCTAAGGAGGAGCACATAAGACATCTGTATTATGTCTTACAAAGGCTACAACAAGAGAATTTATTGCTGAATTTGAAGAAGTGTTCATTCATGAAAGAAGAGTTAGTGTATTTTGGTTTTTTTATTTCTACTGATGGGCTTAAGATGGATCGAGAGAAGATCAAAGCAATCATGGAGTAGCCTTCACCCAAAAGTGTTTCTGAGGTAAGAAGTTTTCATGGTCTTGCTAGTTTTTATAGGAAATTCATAAAGAATTTTAGTAAGATCAATGCCCCTATTATTGAGACCATAAAGAAGGATAAACAACCATTTAGATGGACTGCTGAAGCAGAGAAGAATTTTTAGCTATTGAAGAAGAAGATAACTGAAAATCCCTTTTTGGTTCTACTTGATTTTCGTAAACCTTTCCAAGTGAAGTGTGATGCCAACAAAGAAGCTATTGGAGGTGTTTTAAGTTAGGAAGATAGACCTATAGCTTATTTTAGTGAAAATTTGAATGATTCAAAGAATAAGTATTCTTCTTATGACAAGGAGTTCTATGCAGTTGTGTAGTCATTGAAGAAGTGGAGAAATTATCTAATGTCAAAGGAATTCATACTTTATTCAAATAACCATGTATTGCAATATATTATGCAACAACCAAACCTTATCTAGAAACATGCTAAATTGGTAGAATATCTTCAAGGTTTCCATTTTGTCTTGAAACATATAAGTGGCCAATCAAATAAAGTTGCAGATGCCTTAAGTAGAAGAAATGTATTACTTCAAGAAAGTCAAATCCAAGTGTTGGGTTTTGATTTTCTAAAAGAATTATATGAGACAGATCCAGATTTTAAAGAAGCATTTGAAGCTTGTAAAAATCCCGTTTTTATGGATAGGAATAAATGGTTGGATTATTTCTTACAAGATGGACTGTTGTTTAAGAGAAATCAGTTGTGCATACCAAATTTTTCTATGAGGGAGAATTTAATCAAAGAAAAGCATAGTGGAGGACTTGTAGGATATTTGGGTATAGAGAAGACTTATGAACAATTAAACAGATTTTATTTCTGGCTGAAAATGAGATCTAAAGTGGAAAATTATGTGAAAACTTGTAAAATATGTCAATATGCAAAGGGAAGAAGCCAAAACACAGGTTTGTATGTTCCTTTTCCAATACCAGATAGGCCTTGGGATATGGTAAGTATGGATTTTGTTTTGGGCTTACCAAAGACTCAAAGGGGTAATGATTCAATTTTTGTTGTAGTGGAAATATTTTCAAAAATGGCACATTTTATTCCATGTTATAAAACTAGCTACTCACATTGCTACTTTGTTTTTCAAGGAGATTCTAAGATTGCATGGGTTTCCTAAGAGTATTGTCTCACACAGTGATTCCAATTTTTTTGGAAATTTCTGGAGGACATTATGGAAGAAGTTAGGAACTAAACTAAGTTTTATTTCTACCTATCATCCACAAATTGATGGAAAGACTGAAGTAGTGAACAGGAGTTTGGGCAATCTTTTAAGGATTCTTACTGCAGAAAATCCAAAATCGTGGGATCAAGTGTTGTCACAAGATGAATATGCATATCATGACTGACCTAACAAGAGTATAGTACAAAGGCCATTCCATATCGTCTATGGAGTTCATCCAAGAGGAGTATCTGATTTAAGAAACTTAGGGAAGTATGAGATGAGAAGTGCAGAGGGAGAATATTTTGCTTACAAAATGCAAGCAATACATAAACAAGCGAAACAACAGCTACAGGATAACAACATCAAGTACAAGACCAGAGAAGACATGAGAAGAAGAGAGGTGAAATTTGAAGTTGGAGATTTTGTTTTAGCACACCTCAGAAAGGATAGATTTCTAAAGGGGGAGTATAACAAATTGAAGTTCAAGAAAATTGGACCATGCATAGTATTAAGGAAGTTTTCTGCAAATGCATATGAAATTGAATTACGCCCTAATGTTGGAATATCTCCAATTTTCAATGTTGCAGACCTATACAAGTATGAAGGTGAAACTGCAGATGATACAACACAAGATCAAGAGACACAAGAGATTGATTGAGTAAAACAATTACCTATAGCAAAAGAATTGCAGCCAGAAAGGATTTTGGACAAGTGTTCAAGAAGACTAGAGGACAAGAGTAATTTTAGTATTTGGTAAAATGGAAGGATCAGCCAACTACTGAAGCTACTTGGGTAACAGAAAACATGCTACAGAAGCTGGGTAGTTCTGTAGAAGAGCTCATGGATAGGAGCCCATGAAGAATTTTTTTCTCAGGAGTTGATGCAGTGGCATGAGACTTGGAGGGAAAAATCTTCAAATTTATTCCAAAAATACAAAAAAATTTACAAGCAAAGCAGTGGGATCCTTTAGCCATCAATTTCCATGTTTTTCTAGTTTAGCATAGAGATAGAATCTAGGAATAAATCATGATGTAATCAATGTTAAATAGTTAAGCCATAGTGGTTCTCGAGGAGAATACCTTGCTGAACAAATAGGATTAGTTAAATCATAGTGGAGGTTCTCGAGGAGGATGTCTCGTAGAACTGATAGTTGCAATAAATTAAGCCTCTGTTTTAGGATCTGTTTTTTAACACGAACCAATACATATGTAAGTTTGATGCAGTTGTAAAGGGATTTTGACCGCATGCTTTTATCACATATTTCTCAAAGGAAGAAGGGATTTCTCTGTGTATTGGTTGATCCCAGAGGCGTGGTGACCTCCGAAAACCTTTTATGTGCATCTGAACTATATTTTTCTTTTAAACTGGTATTTATGCGTGTATTCGGCTTCGCTTTTCTTCTAAGTCTTTATAATAGTGATTCGGCCTTGTTTTCCAACTAATGCTTCGATTGAAGCCTATTGGAGTGCATTTCCTTTATATCGGCGTGCCTAGTTCCATTATATGCATTGTTTAGTTTCATAGGCGAAACTCTGGTTTACAGCAGAAAACCGTGAAAAACTTAATTAGAATTGAGTTTCGAACTTGAAATATTATTAAATGTGGCTAATACCCATATCGGGTCTGCAAGTGTTATCGCATTGCGTTGGAGCAAAGAGGGACTAACCCTTTAAAGTGACAAAGTCTGAACTTGTGACATTCAGATCTGAAACCTTATAAGGGAGGTTTTATAACCTATGGGGTCCGCGGCTTATCGCATCGTAAGACCTAAGTAGAAAGAATCTGGCAAGGAGGCATTGAAATCACCGATTGTGACTTTCGATAACCCCACAGTGTTATTTCACTAGGAGAAATCTATTAGCAGAGCGCAATAGTATAATTCCACTCCTCGTGGAATCGTCGATAGCGACCGCCAATAGTTTATTCCATTCTATTGGAATAAAGCCCTCACCGATAGTGTATTGTGTATTGACGCTTTCCCTTGGAACATTCCTGCTAATAAAACTCCACTGATAGTGTATTTCCATGTAATAATCGCATTATGGCCATTTGAAGCCGTCGATAGTGTATTTCATGCACAGTTGCATTAATTCCATTCAAAAGCCCCGCCGATCATGTAATTCGTAATTCCTATGGAATTATAGTTTTGATAGTGGAAAAGAGGCTTTTTTGTGTAAATTGTTCCGATAACAAGGGTTGGGGCGATTAAGGGGAAAGGAGTGGTGATAGGGACCAAAAAAGGGTAATTTATAAACAGTCAGCCCATAAATAGATGATTGATACTCCATTGTAGGAAGAAGAAGGAAGTCTATCAGATTTAGAAGAAATTGTAACAGGATTTGTGCGATTTTTTATATCACCTGCAACTAGTCCACCATTGGACTATTCAATACATATTATCCCATGGTTAGATTGATATTATGCCACTTTCCTCACAAATTTATAGTTCCTCCATTTACAACCATCACTTGACACTCTGGTGTTGGATATAGGAAGAAATTCAATTCCTTGGCTATCTTACAATGAATAAAACTATGGGTGCTACCTGAATCAATAAACATTATTACCGTTTTCTTCTTGATATATCCTTTTATCTCGAGAGTTTGAGGAGTGGTAATTCCTATCAATGCATTACAAGATATGGTTGGATTCATTTGTTCTTTCTTTGGCGCTCGTTCATGGTGTATATCTTCCTCTTTTTATGTTTCTTTTTCCTTTTCTTCCTCCTCTTCACAATCTATGTAGAATAATTTATTCTTAGCATACTTATGACCTTTAGTGTATTTTCTATCACAACTGTAGCAAAGCCCTTTTTCTCTTTTTCTGTCCAATTTTTGTGGTGTAAACCTTCTAAGTTGTAGAAGACTAGGAGCAAAAACACTTCCATATTTATAGTTGTGGGTGGTAGACTTCCTTGTTGCCATATTTTTGCTTTCATCTTTTCTTTCCACCCTGAATGCATTCTCCAATGAATCAAGTTCCCAAAGGAAATCCTCACATTTTATGTTATATTTTAAAGTCCCTATGAATACATCAATCCTATGCTCCTCTGGAATATCGATTACCCTAATATTCAATTTTGGAAGTCTTCAATGTGCTTTGCCATTGAACCCTTTTGTTTGAGATTTATCAATTGGCTAAAGAAGGTGTTGTTATTTGTATCTTCATAATGTGTTGTCATTTTCTTTGTAAAAATTGACTAGGTGACAAGTGGTTTATGAGAACAAATCCATATATACCATACAAACTGATTGGGGTTCTAAATATAAAGATGCAATAGGTACCTTTTGTGAGGGTTGCACATCCTATAGATCAAAATATTACTCCATTTGTAGTATCTATGTTATCGGATAATTTCCATAAAAATTCCTTATATCTATCTTTTGAATGTGGTGGTTATTAAACCCAATATTGGAATCTCTAAAATCATAATTCATATTCCTTTTATCCTCATCATGATTTTCATGGATTACCTTGTCACCACTGGGAGGTTTTTCTTGCAGCAACTTTGTCAAACCTTCCTTCAAATCTTCCATGTCTGCTTTTAATCCTTCCATATCCCCTTTTAAACCATACATGTCTCCTTTTATTTTTTTATTTAAATCGTCCATTTTAATATTGATCACTCCCAATTCATTTTTGGTTTCTCTTTAAATTTGTTGCACTTGGTCTTGTAACTTTGATATATCATGTTGCATTTTTTCCTCTTCTTCATGCGTCATATTAGAGATTTATGGATGCTTACTAGGTGTGTCCATTTTTTTATTATTTAGAGGTATATTGGAATGAAATAATGATATCTATTCTTCTCTATGCCCTTTGAGTCAATTCAAACAGATTCTTCAAGCAAACGTTATGCAAATTAAAACTATATACACACCTTTTTTCCTTGTTTTCTGGAGATAGATATTGGAACTATTGTATCTCTATAATTTCGGCTCTCCAAGATTTGAATTTCACTCTTGTGGTAGCCCTATGTTTCTTCTTTCCAATTCTACAACTCAAACCACATTTGGATTCTTCAATGTAAATATATTCCAAATCTCCTAGGATGGCCAGATTATGGACTGGTTCAGTCGCTTTTTATGAAATTCAAATTCAATGCTCGAATACAAAGTTATACCAGTTTTCCCTCAGTCACTTGTTTGAGACTAAATTCTGGAGCATGAAAAACCCTAACGTCTTCAGACCATATCTCATAAAATGTAGCAAACCAAGATCTAAAATTCTAGCACAAAGTTCACCAAGATGTAGGCTCTACGTGGTTGAAATTTTAACTTTTGAGTCTTCATATAAACAAAGTTATAGAGAAAATTCCACGATGACTTGTTTGAAGCAGCAAAACCCTAGAATCCAAAGCTTTGATACCAAATGTTATGCAACAAGCTCAGAAAATAGAAGAAAATATAGATCAATGACTTAAAACTTATCATCTTCAAGGGGTAAATATCCTTTACATTACATAAATGAACAATTATTGGATGATACAAATGACAAGGCCTCCTTTGTATATATAGAAGTCTAAAGGGTCACAATATAATCAGAGCCTACATAACAATGATAATGTAAGGGCACAACAATAACAATAGTGGTCTTCTATGGGGCACAACAATAATAATATGGGTGCTACATGGGCATAATAATAACAATAGGGGTCTACACGAATAATAACAATAATGGGCTTCACTGCTATTATAGGGACCTAAAACCTTGTAACTCCAAGCAGGCATCAAGATGATCTCGCAACAAGCTCACAAGTTGTTCCTGGTGGGACGGGTCTAGTTCTAAAAAATTATGTAGGGATTTTCCTGGACTTACCTCAACAAGAGTGGTTCCGGGCTCGTGAACATCTGTGTTAGCTTCAAAACTCTGTAATGATAATGATTAGGATTGAGGATCACAATTTTCCTAGAAATTTGGACTGAAAATTTGATGAAGTGATTCAAAATTAAGTATATTGTCTGAGTTATCCAGAAAACCTCGGATCACACTATCCTTAGTCAACTCAGTATACTGATGAATCATAAAAAGGTACTAAGTCTCATGATCACTACTATCATAATCTAACCACAAGGTATCACAAATCTATTGGATAGCTCTGGCAAGTGGGTATAAGGTGACCCTCTTCCTAGCATCCCCATGGGAAATATACATGTCACCAGAGTGACAACCTATATAGGAATTTGTTGTAGCAAACCATGGTCATCCCAATATCAAAGGGTATACCCCAATAGGATTCTTTGGTTGTAAATAATGAAATTTTTAGGGTACTCCCATGAATCAATTGAGTCAACCACATCATCTAACACACCCTCTGGCTTGATTTTAGATCTATCATCAAGTTCAAGTACAATGGGAGTAGGACGAATGTGAGTTAACTGAATGTGATCCATGGTTTACTTAATCATGAAATTAATAGCCACTCCAATATCTATTAACACATTAGGAACGAGGATGTCAGCTATCTGAATAGAGACAATTGGGTTTCTAGGATCAGTATATTTTTCAACTTGAACACATATTGTTATCAACTTAGCTACTCTCCCAACAAACTAGATGGTGTGGGGCTTAGCTCTCTTCCCTCCTGTCTTTTTAAGACAAAGTTCCCTAAAATTTTTGGTACAAATAGGAATCTCCTTTATAGCTTGAAATGGAGGAACGTTTATACAAAGTTTCTTCAACTCAGAACTTAGTTCATACTCAGGGGTGGGGTCAACTTTCTCCACAACCAACCTCTCTCAAAAGGGGGGTTAGTTTGAAGAAGAAGGTAAGGATTATGAGTGTATGGGAACAAGTTGGAAGACAAAATCATTGTTTGAAATATTAGGATTTTCCTCCCCAATTTTCTCCTCAATGATTACTATCGGTTGTTCTTGCTTTAGTTTTTGTTTTTTTGAATTTATTACCCTTCCCAATCTGAGCTGGAAGCCATTGAACCCAAATCGCATGGTCTGATAAATAAGGAAAGGAGAAGTCCAATGGAGTGAATCATTTATACTGCTTTATTATTTAGGTTGGGAACTGGTTGTGCTAGCAAGTAAGGTGGTCAAAATGGAGGTGGCAATGGAATTGGTGGTAGCATATGTTGGGTCTGTTGGGGCAGCATAGTTGGTAATGTAGGTTGTGCCATGGGATAAGGTGCATATGATGTAGGATATGACTATGTAGGATACGACTATGTAGGCATGGGATAATAATAATGAGAGTGTGATGGTCCCCTCCATACTTATTTCCAAGAGGTAGGAGGAGAGTGCCCATACTGAGAATGATACCCATGCTGCCAAGACTGAGGATAATTCAATTTTTGATAAGAATGTTGTGGTGCATTATAACCAAGAAAATATGGTGTCGGTTCAGAAATCATAATTGTACTTACCTATGATCATGACTTCCATGCTCCCATAGCATGCAATCGCTCGGGGACCAAATTCTTGCCCTCAAATGATGCCTTCAATCCTAGTATGGATGGGAATTCCTCAGTGGGATGTTTTCTTGCATATATCGCACAACTAATAGCACTTTTAACATTTGTTGGAAACTCATGTAAAAGATGTTTTTCCTACATTTTGGACAATAAATGGATAATGTTTCTTACTCCTCTACTAATTTATGTTCAAATTTTAGAGAATCTATTTTTTTACGAACAATATTCATAAGTTCATTTTTCATGTTATCCATTTTATTTTCCAAACCAATAATCATAGCAATCATCGATCCAAATCTACTACTCCTAGAATTGCTTATAATTCCCTTACCAAAACTGGATTGATTTCGTCAAAATTTCCTACACATGTCACAAATCTGATCAAAATAATTATGAGCAATGTTCCCTTTCCCTAATAAGTTCAAATTATTCCTAGAATTATCAGAAAGCCCAAATAGAAATAAGTTTCTAACAATGCTCATATCAAACTTGTGTTTTTACCTTTGAAGGATGTATAAAACTCTCTCTAAATAATCCTACAAAGTTTCATCATCACCATGTGCAAATGTAAATATTTCATCCTACATTTCTCGTGTTTTGCAATATTCCTGATATTATTCAAGAAAACTCTCTTCATTTGTTCCCAAGAAGTAATAGTGTTTCCTTCCAACCCCGTGAATGAGTGTAATGCTGAGTCATTAAGGGTTCAATGGAATAGCTTTAGCTTTTGGTAATCTAAATAATAGTCATACCTTCTACAAAGTATATCAAACTCAAAGAGAATAGAGTCGAGATCTTCATGCATCTTACCGTGAAAGTGTGGAAGAATGGAAGGTGGAATATTTTTCATTTGAATAGATGCATTTGGGTCCACAATTGGAACCCCAAATGCTCCAGGTGGCTCTAGAGACATACACAAGACAAAGAGGACTCAAGAAAGCTCAAAAATCAAAATGTTTGGATTATGCTCGAACTAGGACCAAAGTGTAGATCTCATCGTCCTGATCATGGCAATGTGAATGGTTTGTCAATCCAAGTTCGGATGAGGAAGTTAGAAGCAGTCAAAGTTGGGTTGACTTTTTGTTGACTTGGCAGGCTTAAGGAGGCCACAATTTGGACAGAAGTTGGCCACCAGATTCTAGCCAACTCCGGCCAGATTCCTGGTGAAATTGTGGCCTAGTTAAAAGGACTCCTACGGCTTAAAAATGGAATTTCAAAAAATGCATATTATTGTTATTAAAACAAAAAATATAAAAAAATGGGTGGGGGCCACCAACCCTGCCACCCCCACGACTCCCATAACCGCATGTATATTATGTAATGGGGGTGTGTTGGCCCTTGGGGCACAAACCCAACCACCCAAATACCGTGGCCACTAAACTATAAAGAGCATAATCATTACATAGGGGAGGGACGACCCTTGGGATGCAGACCCTCCACCTCATCCACCAAACAACTGCAGGAAGAAAGTACAGTGGGTAGGCCACCCAAGGTGGACCCAAACCAATCGAAACCCAAAATGTTTTAAAAAAAGTCGTTGATTTGTGTAAAAAAAAAGGAGGAGGCGGGGTTTGACCACTCGACCTCCTCCCTACTACACCGTTACAGCAAACTAACTCATTGGTTAATTTGCCCCAAATTTAATATAAACCTCATTTTGCACGTAGTTTGGGGGCAGATGGAGGAACCAGGAGCAAGCATGGATTTCGATACAGGAGGAGGTAGTGCACGCAGTTTGAGGTAGCATTTTGTAGGAGGGCCGAATTTTCAGTTTGTCAGATTTTGAAAATTTTTATATGGTTTCAACACTTCTCAACACCACGAATGCAATGGCACTATCCATTTCTCCATCAGAGTTATGTATTTTTCATCCATTTTTCAGTAGGCAGGCGAAACCATGACTGCTACAACAACAGGGAGAAGAACCATGATCCTTGACATTTTCTCGAGGAGGTAATTTTTCTCCATGTCAGAATATAGTCATGTTTATAATCATTTTTTATGGTTTTCCACAGGGATCGCAATGGCAAGGTCAGATTCACCTTTGGAGTTGCATATTTCTAGTCCACCTATGGAGAAAAATCTTTGAGGAATCTTGGGGGAATAAAAAAGATTCCTTGAGCCCAAGATTCTTAATTTCTCAGAATTCAAAAATTGGACAATCGATTTTGTACTATTCGACGTCACAAATCTGATGGTGTGTTGAGATTTTTCATTTGCTCATTCTATTATTTAGCCACTTTTCTAAGTGGAATGCAGGTGTCAGCATTCATGTGCGAGTAGCCATTTCCATCTGATTGATGTCGTGAGATTGATGGCACAAATAGCATCAGCAATTTGACATCCGCTTCTTCAGCAGGCCTTTGGTTGTGAGGTATATGCAGTGTGTACATGTACTTATTTTGCCATGCATTGCGCTACACAGATCCCTATTTGATGTTTGATGTGGGATCTTGTGTATTACTTGTTTTCATGATTCCTGCTTGATGTCACACATAATCGTCTATGTGATGTACTTGTTGTCATGATTTGTCATGTTATGTCTTGAGATCCCTTTGTTGTATGTTGATGGGATACTCATGTTGTCGTCATGATTTGTCATGTTATGCCTTGAAATCCCTTTGTTGTATGTTGATGGGATACTCATGTTGTCATCATGCATGTTTGCATTGAGATCCCTTTTATGCCATGTTGGCGGGATGTTCATCATGCGTGAGTTTGTGTCATACTGATAGGAGTCTTTTGCCTGAGAGTTCCTATAGTGGAACATCCCTTGGAGCCACTCCTGCATGAGGGAATTTTCCTTGTACGATAGCGACATCACCTCTATGTACATCATCACTATTGAGAGCACTTAATGTAGCAGCCTACACCATCTTGACACTGGGGCCCGAAGACGTAGTCCCTCTTGGACGGACTCCGTTATCAACGTCTTATGTTTTTATGTTGTTGATGATTGACATGTTCCTCTTCTTTACAACATGTACATGCATTCATTTATGTTATTTTAAAAATGCAATTTAACACATCACGAAAGTAAATGGTCTTGGAAGGGTGCTTTTGTCACACCTAGACTTGGATCAAGTGGTATCAGAGAAGTCTTTGCATGGATGTCAATTGCAGCGTGAACAATGGAATGTGCAGCAACAGAGGATGAAAAAGCGATGTACAAAACCATGCTCAAAAATTCCCAAAGGGTAGAGATAATGAATGAAACTCTACAAAAAGAGACAGAGGAAAAGGAGCAATTACAACTTCAGTTGCAATCCATGGAAGAGGCCCTAGAAGAGCTGAAGTGCAACAACCAAAGTCTTCAAACAGATAACGTTGAATTGAAGATGCTTCTACATGAAGAGAAAAAGGAGAAACATAGTTTTATATGACAGCTGCAAGTAAAGGACGAGGCCTTGGAAAAGTTGTAGCATGACCCATGTGAGGTAAAATTTAATTCTCTGAATTCATGTATGTGTCCTGATGATGATTTCGCTATTTTTGAAAATCATACCACAGGAATTGTCTCCAAACTATTGAAGAAAATGGGGTATGAAGGAAAAGGCTTGGGCGTTAATGGCCAAGGCATTGTTAACCCCATCAAAGTAGAGGAATTACTGTGTTGAACAGGACTTGGGTATGTCATAAAGGAATTTGGGGAATGCACCATGACAGTTAGTGAACCACCAACAACGGATGATGTGTAGCCCTCATCAATTCTTTCCAAGACGATAGAGAAAGTAAAAGATGTTAATTTCCTTTCAATTCCATCTTCACATAGTGTGATTTATGTTGGAGATTTGGAGATCCCAATTACAGGGACAAACATGAGGCTCCTTACTAGGATTGGGCACAAGGAGGAAAAAGAACTTGGTGTTAATAACCAAGGCATAACTCAACCTTTGGAGGTTATGCAGAGACCTCAATTTGCAGGCTCGAGATACACTAAAGGAGAATGCTCAAATGTGTCGTATGCTTCCGAGACATCGTCAAAATTGTCGAGGAAAGAGAATGATGGGAACCCATCCCTATCATCCCACGACAGTGCCCATTCCAGGGAAAGAGTTGAGGCAAGCTCTCATTGCCATACTTACACCAGAGACAACAAGGAAAGGTATAACCACTTTCGACATGTGAATGTTCATTTCGATTATGATCATGTTGTTAATGATGAACGTAAAACATGGCATTGAAAAACATGTACCCTTTTTGGATTACATAACCATAAATTTTCTAAGTGTTGGAAAAGAATGGCAGCACACAAAAGGATGAGGCATGAAAGACCCTCTCAACAGTAGGTAAAGAAACATGTTAAATAGATCTAGAGGAATATGACCTATTGCAATTATTGCAACAGAAGTGGCCATCAAAGAGCCACATGTTGGAAGCTCCATCCAGAGCAACGCCTTAAAGACAAGGTGTCGATGCATGAACCAGGTGAAGCAGTTGTTCGACCATCGAATGTGCCACAAGGAGGTGACCCACGAGGGAAAATTTTAAGAACCCCCCCTAAATTTATAAGTATAATAAACGGGCGAATCTCCATGGTATATAGGAAAAATGGAAGGCGATTTTATCAAAAATATAATATGTATATATAATTTTTTGGCGAATCTCTCACCAGGAATGGCAAATATTTTACTCAATTATAAAATCTTGTAAGATCTTGGTATTACCATGGGTTATCATAAACCTGGAGCTTGAAAATTACTATTAGTAGTTTATAAAAATTAATAAAATTAATAGTTGATTTTTATTTTATTTTTTATTTTAACCAAGCTAAAATGTTTAACATACATTAAATTACAACATCCACCAAGCCCCGAGAGGGATCAAATATTTTTTCACTCTATGCTAGTTTGCATATCAAGATAGTTGATACCTCTCGGGGGTTAGTAGATCCAGAGTAAAGATGGATCTATGCTGGTTTAATTCCCCCATTTAAATAGGCTACATTCCAGGTGAATACCATGGGTCAATACCATGTGCCATTTTGGTGAATACCATGGGTCAATACCATGTGCCATTTTTATTTTTATTAATACTAATATTAGGGTTAATAATGTTTTTTTGCATGGTATTAATAACAATCTAGTCCATGGTATTTGTCCCATAGTATTTTGCCCACAGTTTTCACCTAAATATAATGCATTTTTTGAGTGTTCGTAAATATAAGGTGACTTATGGAGTAAATATAAAAAAATGTTTTATTTGTTTACCATACCTCTCGTTTATTTATATTTTTATTAATTTACCATACCTCTTTTACAAATATGGTATTTGGCCCATAGGATTCACTTAAATAAAACCTCTTTCTTTAGCCTTCATAAATAAAACGAGGGTTATGGACTAAATATAAAAAGAGGTTTTATTTATTTACCATACATCTAGTTTATTTATATTTTTATTTATTTACCATACCTTTTGAGTAAGTATAAAAAAACGTTTTATTTATTTACCATACCTCCACTTTACTTATATTTTTATTTAACCCTTGCATGTATATAAGGTGACTTATGGAGTAAATATAAAAATTGTTTTATTTATTTACCATACTTCTCATTTATCTATATTTTTATTAATTTACCATACCTCTTTTATAAATATGGTATTTGGCCCATAGGATTCACTTAAATAAAACCTATTCTTAAAAATGGGCGAATGGATTCACTTAAATAAAACCTATTCTTGAAAATGTGCGAATGGAAGGTTGTAACTCCTAATTTCAAGGGCTAAATTTACCTTTTTTACCCTCTCCCTTAAAATAAGGTGGGCTATTTAAGGTGATTTGTAAAAATGTACTATGATACAAAATATTCGCCCACTAAAAATTTAAAACCCCTTAATTTCGCCAAAGGGCGAACATTCGCCCCTAAAATTTTCTATGTGACCCATTCACCTTAATAAGTGAAAATGGTTTCTAGATATGTTTTCTTTCATGGTCGTACTTTTTTAAATCATTTGTTGCATTTTAAAATGTAAGAGATGATGTGTTTTTCATCACTTGTTCAACAACAATGATGTCTGGTCCTATTTTGTGTTGCATGATAAACTGTGAAAGTGATGTCGTGTTTCCATCACTTTTCAAAGAAAATAGTGTC
This sequence comes from Pinus taeda, assembly GCA_000404065.3. Taxonomy (NCBI): domain Eukaryota; kingdom Viridiplantae; phylum Streptophyta; class Pinopsida; order Pinales; family Pinaceae; genus Pinus; species Pinus taeda. Next base: position 63,943 of record APFE030402255.1, read on the forward strand.
TGGCCTTATCTTTGTAAATCATGTGTTGCAGTGATGATGTGTTTTTCCATCACTTGTTGAAGCAACAATGATATGTTGGCCTTGTTTTTGTAGCTAGGGTATTGCGTCCATCTTGATGTAAACTTGACCACCAAGTATGTGTTATAAATTTGTGGCAAGTATGGGATGTGTGGGTCATTAGTTGGTCATGAAATTCAAGCATGTAATTTTCAAAACAATGTACTACAGGCTGCAGAGGTTGCAGGTGTCGTGTCATTGCTTAAGGCTCCGAAGAACAAAGGTGAAGGAGATGGAAGTGAGACCTTTTAGGACGCTTGTGATGCAGACAAGGTATAGAGAAGTTGCAGATTATTTTTCATGCTTTGGGGACCAAAAGCTCCTCAGTGGGGAGGACTGACCCAGGTGGCTCCAGAGACATACACTAGACAAAGAGGACCCAGGAAAGCTCAAAAATCAAAATGTTTGGATATGCTCGAACTAGGACCAAATCATATATCTCGTCATCCTGATCGCGATGGTGGGAATAGTTTGTCAATCCGAGTCCGGATGAGGAAGTTAGAAGTAGTTAAAGTTGGGTTGACTTTTTGCTAACTGGGAAAACTTAAGGAGGCCACAATTTGGATAGAACCTGGCCACCGGATTCTCTCCAACTCTGGCCAGATTCCAGGCAAAATTGTGGCCTAGTTAAAAAGACTCCGACAGCTTAAAAGCAGAATTCCAAAAAATGAATATTATTGTTATTAAAACAAAAAAAAATAGACAAAAAAGGGGTTGGGGCCACCAACCCCGCCAGCCCCCCAATGCCCATAACCGCATGTATATTAAGTAATGGGGGTGGGTCGTCCCATCGGGCATGGACCCAACCACCTAAATACCATGACCACCAAACTATAAAGAGCATAGTCATTACATGGGGGAGGGTCGGCCCTTGGGGCACGAACCCTCCACCTCATCCACCAAACAACTACAGGAAGCAGGTATGATGGATGGGCTTCCCAAGGCAGGCCCAACCCAACCAAAACCCCAAAACTTAAAAAAAATATTGTTGATTTTTCTAAGAAAAAAGGAGGCAGGGATTCACTGCTCGACCTCCTCCCTACTAAATCGGAGCTCAACCGTTACACCAAACCAACTCATTGGTTAATTTTCCCCAAATTTATATAAACCTCATTTTTCACATAGTTCGAGGGTAGATGGAGGAACTAGGAGTAGGCACGGATTTCAGGATAGGAGGAGGCAGTGCACGTAGTTCAAGGCAACATTTTGCAAGAGGGCTGAATTTTCACTTTGTCAGATTTTGACAAATTTTATATGGTTTCAACACTTCTCAATGCCACGAACATAATGGTACTATCCATTTCTCCATCATAGTTTTGCATTTTTAGGCCATTTTTCAGTATGCAGGGGGAACCATGACCGCTGCAAAAACAGAGAGCGGAACCATGAGCCTTGAAATTTTCCTGAGGAGGTAATTTTTCTCCATGTCGGAATATAGTCAAGTTTACATTCATTTTTCAAGGTTTTCTGTAGGGATCACAATGGCAAGGTCAGATTCACCTTTGGAGTTGCAGATTTACAGTCCACCTATGGAGCAAAATCTTTAAGGAATCTAGGTGGAATCTAAAAGATTCCTTGAGCCCCAGATTCTCAATTTTTCAGAATTCAAAAATTCGACAGTCAATTTTGCACTATTCGATGTCACAAATATGATGGTGCATTCAAATTTTTCATTTGCTCATTCTATTCTTCAGCCACTTTCCTAAGTGGAATGTAGGTGTTAGTATTCATGTGCGGGCAACCATTTCCATGTGATTGATGTCATGAGATTGATGGAACGAATAGCTTCGGTAATTTGAAATTCACATCTTCAGGTAGCCCTTGGTTGTGAGGTATATGTAGTGTGTACATGTACTTATTTTTCCATGCATTGTGTTGCACAAATCCCCGTTTGATGTTTGATGTGGGATCTTGTGTATTACTTGTTTTCATGATTCCTACTTGATGTGACATGGAATCATCTATGTGATGTACTTGTTGTCATGATTTGTCATGCTATGTCTTGAGATACCTTTGTTGTATGTTGATGGGATACTCATGTTGTCGTCATGCATGTTTACATTGAGATCCCTTTTATGCCATGTTGGCGGGACGCTCATCATGTGTGCGTTTGTGTCATACTGATATGAGTCTTTTGTGTGAGAGTTCCTACAGTGGAACATCTCTTGGAGTCACTACTGCGTGAGGGCATTTTCCTTGTATGATAGTGACATCACCTTTATGTATATCATCACTATTGACATTACTTAATGCAGTGGCCTACACCATCTTAACACCAGGGCCTGGAGACGTAGTCTCTCCTGGATGAACTCCGTTATCAATGGCTTATGTTTTTATTTCGCTGATGATTGGCATGTTCCTCTTCTTTACAAATGAACATGTATTCATTTATGTTCTTTTAAAAATGAAATTTAACACATCATGAAAGTAAATAGTCTTGGAAGGGTCCTTTTGTCAGACCCGGACCTGGATCAAGTGGTATGAGAGCGGTCTTTGCGTGGATGTGAATTGCAGCGTGAACAATGGAACTTGCTGCGACAGAGGATGAAAAAGTGATGTACATGTTATGCCCCTATACTAATAGGTGTCATATATCATGATTGACTTGGTTTAGCTCTGTAATATGTTCATACCTTTACTTGTTGCAAAGGTTTTCCATATTTGTAAAAAATCAAAAAATTTAAAAAATGTAAAGAAGGTATACCCTAAAAGAAAAATCAAAGGGTAAAAAGAATAAAGAAAAGGTCAAAAAATGAAAGAAAATGAACCCCAACAAAAAGAAAAGACCATGAAAGTGTGCAAGTTTAAATGCCACTATTTTTTTACTTTTGCATAATAAAGATTGTGTGCAACTTGTTACTTATGCCACAATTCATGAATAGTCAAATAGTTTAAGCTTGAGTAGTTCATATTTTCAATTTCATGTTTTAGAAGTAGAGAATAAATATTTGACCAAACAGTGTAATCTTGACAGATAAGTAGATAGGTAGAGTGAATAAAAGGAGCTCAACAGTTTAATCTGAGCCCTTGGATGTAATAAGTATATATTTATATAGATATCAGTATGTAAAAGAAAAGAAAGTGTGAAAACGGTTTGCTAGTCTAAGTACACCCTAATAAAGAAGTGAAAATGCTAGGATAAAGTATGTAGGGTAAGTAGATGATGGTTGCAGAATAGATGTGTGATGAAATGGTTAAGAATAATGCTTAAATATTGTTACTTTCATCACTAGACAAGGGCATGTATCACATGGAAGGGATATCAAGCAAACAAAGTCAAAATAATTAACTTCCCTACTCATTTCCCCTAACTCTTCGCTAATTTCCCCTAAGTGCCAAGTTGTCTATTAAGTTAGAGGGGCTCAGAGAATTTCTCTGACTTTTGGAGGGACTCAACCCTCGGCCCAATAATTTATAATGCCTAAGTACTTAAACCCCTTCACCAATAATTATCCCCCTTTAAAAAGATTCTCCTAAGTAAAATCCCTATTTTTCCTAGGGAAATTAAAACATTCTCCATATAAACCCTCATATTTGTGTAGCCTAAGTTATAAATGTTATATGATGAAATATACTTTTGGAAACGTTTTATCTTAGCGCATGTTGAATTTCCACAAAGTCATATTAACTTTTAACTTGTATTATTTAACCCCCAAAAATAAAACACCCATTACCCGTATTATTATTAAAAACCCAATAAATTATATATCCCACCCTCAGTTAAATATAACCATAATAACACTCATAAACAGGATTAATTAACTAATTCGTAGTTAATTAAGAACCTAATCCCCGCCATGCTAAAACAAGGATTAATTAATCCCCATGGTTAGTTAATAACTTTTTGAACCAATCACTTTACCCCCGATATGATTAAAATTATTAATTAATATTGGGCCCAACCTCCGTTAACCTTCTGCCACTTCACCTCCCCGACAACCATCCAATCATATCTTGCAGATCCAACGGTCATCGCACATATCGCAGAAGCTCCGCGGTCGACCTTTGGCGTGCGATGACGAGCGGTTTTGTAAATAGTACCAGTGCTATGTGTCAAACATTGTATGGAATCGCGCGATCTCACCCAAATACCACTTACCCTTCAATAGTGGTGTGATGAAACCTGCTTACTACCTCCATTAAACAACAAAGATGTCCCATCAGTCAGTTAAAGCCAACTGCATTTTCGTTTACCCACCAATATCAACCATTTACGTATTTAAACACGAAAACCCCAATTTTGCTCATTTTCACCTGATTGTGCAGTAAAAACCTATGTAACCCAGCTACGCCACCTAAAGCCTCTGTTAACCGATTCGAGCATGGTTTACCTCCCGAAAAGCATTCTGGACTCACTCCACAGACCTCTCAAGCTTAAATGAAACCTTTTTGAGCTCCCCTGCAAACCAATGCGTTCTTAACAATTTGTTTTGTTTTACAGGTGATCAGAAGACCACAACCTTAGATAAACAGTCTTAATACTAGCCATAAGACCTGTTTACTCCAAGATTGTTATCAAATCTATTCAAATACAGATGGAAGGTAAAACGACACAGTAAAGAATAGTCAAGTTGTATCAGGGTTAAAGAGTATCAGACTGAAGACCAAGTCAAGTAAATTATCTAGCATGAAGATAAACAACAGGGAAGACAATTACAAAACAGAGCATACAAATTCATGTCAAAGTGAAGACAAATGAAAAGCAGAGTGGTAAAAGTAAAATGTAAACAGTAAACAGTAAAAGTAAACATGAAGACATTAAGAGTTAAACAAATATGAAAACACTTTCACCAGCTACAATGAAGTTTATCCAAAGTAAAAGTGAAAAACAGTTGAAAGGAATTTAAGGTTAAAAGGTGAAATCAGAGTAGAAATGTTACATTCTTCAGAAATTTCCTGTTTAAGTCATAGTTTTTCAGAAACTATTATGAGCAATCCAAGAAGTATTTTGAAACAATGGAGGAGGTTTTTGTTCCCAAAAGGCTAATCTACAAAAACCTCTCTCACGTTTTACACAGGTATTACCAAGATGGAGATAAGTGCATGTCTTCACAGCCTATTTTTTCAGTTTGTGCAAAGTCCTATTTTGACATCATTTTGCAGAGAATATTGTGAACAGTTCGAGCTGAATTTTGGGAAATTGAGAGAGTTTTATCTCGAAAACATTCTTATCTACAAAAAATCTTTCAATTTTGACATATATATCATGTATTGTGATGTACAAGCATATCATTGGACCCTAAGTTTGCAGAATTTCTGTGGCAGAATGCATGATGGAAGGATGTAGTTAGTGACTGGGATGCCTCATCATCAACTAAGAGCTGCTATCAAATTCGAATTTCCCTTATTTGTCACCATAAATCCATAGAAATAGTGCCAAATAGATTCATTAATTTTGAATGTCCTTTATTTAAGTGCTATTAATGTAAATAGTTGGAGATATTTGTGAAAGTAATCTTTATATTGTTTCAAGATATTTCAGTTTACAATTAGTATAAATACTTCTTCATTTGAAGTATTTGGGGTGGATTCTTAGACATTTTTGGAAGTGCTATTGAACAACTATTGTATGGCTGGCTGGACAAATTAATAAACCAAAGGACTTCTACAGGATTCATGTGTCAAACGAGAGACAAATAAGTATTCTCTATCTTATGTATTTACAGTTTTCTAGTTTAAATATTTCACATGTGTTTCATATCTGAATAATAAACGAAAAAGTATATTTTAGAAAGTGCTTTACTGCATTCTGTTTTTAAAATTGTTTATATTCTCAATGTTTTCTTCAAACTATCATAGGTAGGGAATTCTTAATTGCTCCCTGCTTAGTTTATCATTCTGGTCATTTAATAAGAAATTTTTAATTGCTTTTTGTTAATGATCACCCACTGTCCCTCTTCTTGAAACTTGTTGAAGGATTCTTAATTGCCCTTCCTCCCTTTCAAGATCATTTCACCTTTTTGAGTTACCATTTGCATCTTTTTTAGCTATCTTGCCCTGTGAAGCCTCCTTTGTTGAATGAACCTCATCCAGTTAAGCCATCCTCAGTTGACTCCATAGCCCAACGGCCTGAAATACCTTGTTCTATCCATTTGCTCCTAAATTCCACCAACAATCAAAATCAAGACCCCCCAAGCTTTCATAACTAGCCTAATATCTTGTAAACAAAGCTAATTCTTAAAGAGAGAGCCCTATATGAGTACAAATTGGCTAGATTTTGTACTTAAAAGTTGGTTTGTGGTTACCTCGGAAATTTCTTTCTTTAACCTTGAGAAAATTCTGAGTGATAATAGTACGAAACCATGCTCGAAATTTTTGAAAGGGTAGAGATAATGTATGAAACTCTACAGAAAGAGACAGAGGAAAAGCAACGATTGTAGCTTCAGTTGCAAGCCACAAAAGAGGCCCTAGAAGAACTCAAGTTCAACAACCAAAGTCTGCAAATAGATGACGTTGAATTGAAGATGCTTCTACATGAAGAGAAAAAGAAGAAACATAATTTGCTACGACAGCTGCAAGCAAAGGATGAGGCCCTCAAAAAGTTACAGCGTAACCCATGTGAGGTAAAATGTAATTCTCTGAATTCATGTATGTGTCTTGATGATGATTTCTCTCTTTTTGAAAATCATACCACAAAAATTGGCTCCAAACTGTTGAAGAGAATGGGGTATGAAGGAAACGGCTCAGGCATTAATGGCCAAGGCATTTTCAACCCCATCAAAGTAGAAGAATTACCATGTCGAACATGACTTGGGTATGTCAGAAAGGAAGTTGGGTAATGCACCATGACAGTTAATGAACCACCAACATCGGATGATGAGCAGCCCTCATCAGTTCTTTCCAAGTTGATAAAGGAGGCAAAATATGTTGATTTCCTTTCAGTTTCATCTTCAAATAGTGTGATTTCTATTGGAGATTTGGAGATCCCAATTATAGGGACAAGCATGAGGCTCCTTATCAGGATGAGGCATGAGGAGGAAAAAGAACTTGGTGTTAATAACCAAGGCATAAATCAACCTTTGGAGGTAATGCAGAGACCTCAATTTGCAGGCTCGAGATAAACTAAAGGAGAATGCTCAAAGGTGTCGTATGCTTCCAAGACATCATCGAAATTATCGAGGAAAGAGAATGATGGGAGCCCATCCCCATCATCCCACGGCAGTGCCCATTGTAGGGAAAGAGCTTAGGCAAGCTCTCATCGCCATACTTACACCAGAGACAGCAAGGAAAGGTATAACCACTTTCGACATGCAAAAGTTCATTTGAATTATGATCATGTTAATGATGAACGTAAAACATGGCATTGAAAAACATGTACCTTTTGTGGATTACAAAACCATAAATTTTATAAGTGTTGGGAAAGAATGGCAACACACAAAAGTATGAGTCGTGAAAGACCCTCGCAATAGTAGGTAAAGAAATATGTTAAAGAAATTTGGAGGAAGAAGACCTATTGCAATCATTGCAACAGAAGTGGCCATCAAAGAGCCACGTGTTGGAAGCTCCATCCAGAGTAGCGCCTTAAAGACAAGGTGTCGATGCATGAACCAGGTGAAGCAGTTGTTTGACCATCGAATGCCCCACAAGGAGGTGACCCATTCACCTTGATAAGTCAAAAATGGTTTCTAGATATGTTTTCTTGTCATCGTTGTGATTTGTAAATCATTTGTTGCATTTTAAAATGTAAAAGTGATGATGTGTTTTCCATCACTTGTTCAGCAACAATGATGTCTGGTCTTATTTTGTGTTGCATGATAAACTGTGAAAGTGATGTCATGTTTCCATCACTTGTCAAAGCAAATAGTGTTTGGCCTTATCTTTGTAAATCATGTGTTGCAGTGATGATGTGATTTTCCATCACTTGTTGAAGTAACAATGATATGTTGGCCTTGTTTTCATAGCTGGGGTATTGCATCCATCTTCATGTAAACTTGACCACCGAGTATTTGTTATAAACTCATGGCAAGTATGGGATACGTGGGTCATTAGTTGGTCATGAAAGTCAAACATGTAATTTTCAAAACAATGTACTACAGGTTGCAGTGGTTGCAGGTGTCGGCTCATTGCTTAAGACTTTGAAGAACAAAGGTGAAGGAGATGGAAGCGAGACCCTTCATGATGCTTGTGATGTAGACAAGGTACAGAGAAGTTGCAGATTATTTTTCATGCTTTTGGAGGACCAAAAGCTCCTCAGTGGGGAGGATTGATCCAGGTGGATCTAGAGACACACACAGGACAAAGAGGACTTAGAAAAGTTCAAAAATCAAAATGTTTGGATTATGGTTGGACTAGGACTAGAGCGTAGATCTTGCCATCTTGATCGCAGTAGTGTGAACAGTTCGTCAATCTGAGTCCAGACGAGGAAGTTAGAAGCAATCAAAGTTAGGTTGAATTTTTGCTGACTTGGTAGGCTTAAGGAGGCCACAATTTGGACAGAACCTAGCCACTGGATTCCAGCCAACTCTCGCTAGATTCCGAGCGAAATTGTGTCCTAGTTAAAAAGACTCCTACAGCTTAAAAACGAAATTTCAAAAAATGCATATTGTTGTTATTAAAACAAAAAAAATTATAAAAAAAGGTGGGCGGGCGCCACCAACCCCGCCACCCCCCCAACTCCCATAACCACATGTATATTAAGTAATGGGGGTGGGCTGGCCCTTGGGGTATGGACCCAACCACCCAAATACCATGACCACCAAACTATAAAGAGCATAGTCGTTACATGGGGGAGGGCCGGCCCTTGGGGCATGGACCCTCCACCTCATCCACCAAACAACTGCAGGAAGTGAGTACAGTGGTTGGGCCACCCAAGGCAGACCCAGACCAACCACAACCCCAAAACTTAAAAATAAAATCATTGATTTGTGTAAAAAAAAGGAGGAAGCAGGGTTTGATCGCCCGACCTCCTCCCTACTAAACCAGACCTCAACCGTTACACCAAACCAACTCATTGGTTAATATGCCCCAAATTTAATATAAACCTCATTTTTCACGTAGTTTGGGGGTAGATGGAGGAACCATGAGTCGGCACAGATTTCGAGATAGGAGGAGGTAGTGCACACAGTTCGAGGTAGCATTTTGCAGGAGGGCCGAATTTTCACTTTGTTAGCATTTGACAAATTTTATATGGTTTCAACACTTCTCGATGCCACGAACACAATGGCACTATCCATTTCTCCATTAGAATTCTACATTTTCAGCCATTTTCTAGTATGCAATTGGAGCCATGATTGTTGCAAAAACAAGGAGCGGAATCATGATCCTTGAAATTTTCCCAAGGAGGTAATTTTTCTCCATGTCTGAATATAGTAAAGTTTGTAGTCGTTTTTCATGGTTTTCCGCAAGTATTGCAATGGCAAGGTCAGATTCAACTTTGGAGTTGCAGATTTCCAGTCCACCTATAGAGAAGAATCTTTGATGAATCTAGGGGGAATCTAAAAGATTCCTTGAGCCCCAGATTCTCAATTTCTCATAATTCAAAAATTGGACAGTCAATTTTGCAGTACTCGATGTCACAAATCTGATCGTGCAATGAGATTTTTAATTTTCTCATTCTATTCTTCAGCCACTTTTCTAGTTGGAATGTAGGTGTCAACATTCATGTGTGAGTAACCATTTCCATGTGATTGATGCCATGAGATTGATGGCACGAACAACTTCATCAATTTGACATTTGCTTCTTCAGTTGGCCCTTGGTTGTGAGGTATATGCAGTGTGTACATGTACTTATTTTGCCATGCATTGTGATGCACCTATCCCTATTCGATGTTTGATGTGGGATCTTGTGTATTACTTGTTTTCATGGTTCCTGCTTGATGTGACGCGGAATCGTCTATGTGATGTACTTGTTGTCATGATTTGTCATGTTATGTCTTGAGATCTCTTTGTTGTATGTTTATGGGATACTCATATTGTCATCATGCATGTTTGCATTGAGATCCCTTTTATGCCATGTTGGTGGGACGCTCATCATGCGTGAGTTTGTGTCATACTGATAGGAGTATTTTGCCCGAGAGTTCCTGGAGTGGAACATCTCTTGGAGCCACTCCTGTGTCAGGGAATTTTCCTTGTATGATAGCAACATCACCTCTATGTACATCATCACTATTGATTGCACTTAATGTAGTGGCCTACACCATCTTAACACTGGGGCCCGAAGACGTAGTCCCTCCTGGATGAACTCCGTTATCAATGGCCTAGGTTTTTATGTTGATGATGATTGACATGTTCCTCTTCTTTACATCATGTACATGTATTCATTTATGTTCTTTTAAAAATGCAATTTAACACATCATGAAAGTAAATGGTCTTGGAAGGGTCCTTTTGGCACACCCAGACCTGGATCACCAAAAGTGGAGTGTTCTTCTAATGGCTGGTTCTCACCCATCCCTTCACCATGCCCTTCATTATCTACCATCTTTCTTCCGCTAAAAAGACCACTTCCTTTAGGATATGAGGGTTGACTATTTTTCTGAATTAGTTTCTTGGTCCAAATAGTCTCCTTCTCTCCTTCTATTAGTTGTGAGATTCTTGCACTACTATATCCAGAGTCCAGGTAAACGGTACCAACATGATTGGTCTATGGCTACTTGGAATTTTTTCCTACAACATAAAGCCCACCATGAGCAAAAATTTCTGATTTATCAATATTTCCTCTTCCCCAAAACAATCAACCAACCAAAAATATTCAACAAAATTGTAAAAAATCTTGCTAGAACAAATCATTTCAAAATCAAATGTTGCATCTAATTCAAAAAATGTGTCTACAACATACAATTATTGAAAACAAAATTCTTTCATGCAATAGAAGCACAATGCACTCAAAAACAAAGAAAACTTACCTCTACTATAGAAAAGAAAAATTATAACTTTACCATAATTCCTTTCAACGCCTCCCCAACAATGATGCCAAAATGTTGGTTGATGGAATCGTAAATTCAATTCACAACATTTACTTTTCAAACCGGGGCCTCGTAGACTTTGAGATGTATCACAATTTGTGCCAAAGGTTCTGGAAAATTTCTATAAATCCTATCTCTATCCCAAGAATTAAATTAATCAAGTTCTAAAAAGCTTCAAATAAAATGCTTGTCTTCTATTCCTGCACTGCTTACCCAATAAAACCAAAACCACTCCTATAAATTGGATCTCCACACAAAAATATAATCAAAGACTCTTCAAAAACATCTCACATCAAAGAAAAAGAACTTAGGATTTTAATGGCATACTCAATCAAATACAAACTCTATTCTTGTACTAGCCATCCATTTGAAATACTTTGTTCTTTCACTTCCAAACAAATATATTCCTGCAGTGTGTGACACACTTACTATTCTGGTGTGAAGATAGAAACTTTGCTTAAGTTAAAGGTGAATTTGTTGGGTTGTGTTATATTCTTTCCACGACTAGCCCACGTAGCTAACCGGGGGTTAGGGGGGGGTCACAGGGGGTTTGAGGCATACCCGTAACACCACTTTATGGGTTCTAGGGCAGCGCCCCAGAAAATTTTGGTTTTGGACCCTATGTTAGGATGGGTGTACCCACCTATGGTTTTGTGCATGATTTTTGCACATGTTTTTGGATGTGATGGTTTTCGGTCCATGGTATTGGACGCGATGCTTTTTAGTCCATGGTAATTGGATGCTTCGGAATTTATAAATATGTATTGTAACATTGAAATGAACATAATGAAAAATCAAGCTGGTAGTCCCCGTTTTGGGATCCAGGGAAAAATCTATGTGTATATATGTTTTATGTGTTATGCTCTCGCATCGTTTATTTTCTGTGTTTTAGAATTCACATGCAGGTAATTTCTGTACAGTGCTAAAACCTAATTTTGGTATCATAGCAGTTTTGGCTTCAAGGGGACGCCTTTGTTGCTGAGGGGTTTTGCTTAGGCCTATGGTAGACCCTGTTCAATGAGAGATCTGCGAGATCAATTTTGGTGGTGAAAGAATATGGCGAGCAGTGGAAAGATAGAGATTGAGAAATTTAATGGTCAGAGTTTTGAGTTGTGGAAACTCAAGATGGAGGATATGTTGGTGGATAAATATCAGTGGATCGCGGTAGATCTAGGTACTAAACCAACAGGAGCGTCCGATGAAGAATGGAAGAAGTTGGATCGGAAGGCAAAGAGCAGAATACGATTGTGTATCTCAGATTCAATATTGTTGAAAGTATCAGGGGAAGCTACGGTGAAGGCTTTGTGGGACAAGTTAGGGACTTTGTACCAATCTATGTCCCTAGTGAATAAACTGTTCCTGCGGAAAAAGCTATATAACCTGAGGATGAAAGATGGAGACTCGGTGATATAGCATCTGAATGTAGTTAATATTGTCGTAAGTCAGTTGGAATCTGTTGATATTAAAATTTTAGATGAAGATAAGTGCATTAGTTTGTTGTGTTCTTTACCAAATTTGTGGGATAGTCTGGTTATTGCAATAGGTAGAAATGCAATTTCCTTGCAGTTTGATGAAATAGTCCCATCCTTACTGACGGAGGAGATGAGAAAGAAAAATATGGAGAGCCAAAATGGTGATGCCTTGTCTGTATGAGGATGGTCCCAGAACAGAAACAAAAATAAGTCATCGAGTGGGAGATCTAAATCTAGAGGGAGATCTAAATCTCCAGGAAAACCTACAAAGGTGGTGTGCTAGAAATGCCGAAAGGAAGGGCACTTCAGAAGGGAGTGTAAATCTAAAGCTCCTGATAAAGGAAAGGGATTTGATGATGCTCCTTCTGCAGAGGCGAAAGCCACCTCAGATGAAGGTGGGGATGTGTACTTCACTTCTTCAAGTACACATGTAGATCATGAGGCATGTTTGATTGACTCAGGTGCATGCTTTCACTTCACTCCCCATAGAGAGTGGTTCTGTGAGTATGAGAAATACGATGGTGGGGATGTCTTCTTAGGGGATGACAAGAAGGCTAGAATCGTTGGTTATGGAAAAGTAAAGTTGAAGTTGCAAGATGGAAGGGTTAGAACACTTCCAAGTGTTCTGCATATTCCTGCATTAGCCAGAAATCTAATTTCTATAAGCAAGTTGGATGATGCAGGTGTTAAAATAGTGTTCGAGAAGTGTAGTGGCCAATCTAGGGTGCTAGATTAGATTATATCTATTATCAACCAAGGTAGGTAAACTTAGAGGCACGTGTCTAAAGTCTATAGACATAAAAGGTTCCCTAACTAAGTGTCTACTGTGACAGGATACAACACTCCTTTACAGGAGGTTGAAATATGTTTCCTCTCACCTTAACACTCAAATCACCTAATTTATCTAACTGTCCTAAAGATACATCGTATTGCTGGACTGAGTTTTCAACCCTCTTACAAGGATATTATACACAAAAGCTCTTTCCAGCTAACACACTAAGCATTCATGAAAATCAAAAGCACACTAAAATTTTAAATGCATGAAAACAGAGTCCACGGAGATGCTTTGAAATCTAATGATCGATCAAATCTTTTACAAGATATTGTTCAATCATCTAGCAATAAAATATTCAAGCTATCACCATGAATATCATTTGCAAGAATTTCTAATCAAATCAATAAGCTCACAGACAAGGAAATAACATTAAACACTATGCACACTATTCAAATTCAAAAACGCTATGGAAATGAAATTAACAATATACCAATCTCCACGTAGGGCCGGTCCACGCTTCAATGGCACACTTACGAAACTTCAAGTGATGAGAATGTTAACGCATAAGCACTGTTGGAGTAAAACGGTGACTGTAATTAAGTTCTGAAGATCGAAATCACCTACAAGAGCGGAGTTCTGGAACAATACACAAAGATAATAATTGTTTTGGAAAACAATACAATACGATGTCTTTATCTGCTTGTCTCCTATCTAAATCGAATGTACATACATTATGTAGATGTTTCTGCTTTTACAAAAGAGTGATTTTTTTCTTTTCTAATCTAAACCGATTTCCAAAAGCAAAACGAAATCAATTTGCGAAACCATGGCTTTTTGTTGCCTTTGTGACCAAAAAGGCTGGGTTTGACCAGCATTGACCGCGTATCCAGGAGCTTTAGATTTTTCGTTGAATCAATTTTTCACCATGCATGTACATTCCAGATCACATTCCTATCCATTGTTTTAACTTGCCTACCATGCCATGTGTCACATCATAAACCATTTACAGGAAGTCATGACATCCTGTAATATTTTTGTTGAAAATTCCTAATTTTTAACATAAAAATTCACAAATTAAATTTAATGTAAATTAACAACTATAATGCTATTGATTAATGATATGAGGGGTTTATGGGAGAGAAAGATAGACAAATGATGGATTTGTAGAAGAAAAGGATGGCAATGAAATGGTACCAACATCTCCCCCAAGCTCAATGATTTAGCATGTCCTCATGCTAATCCTGATGTGCTCCCTTTACACTCTGTTCATGCCTGTGCCTTTGCTGCTTGTAACAATGCATCTATATTCTTCTGAGCTAGGGAATCCTTCTGAATGTGGAGCTCATGTTTCAAATTCTTGTATTTCTCTTTGAGAGCTTTCTTTTGAGTATACCATTTGGTTGCCCACTTGCAAATGTCGGTTTGTTCAGCCTTGAGTTCTTTGATTTGCTCCTTTAGCTTCTCATTTTTCTGCTGAGTCTTCTTACTCTGAGCTCTCAACATTTCATTCTCCTTCTTGATGACCTTCTCTAGCATGTTGTCCTCCATCAATCCTTCTTTTAGCTTTTCAATTTGTTTTTCTAACCTCCTTTGTTTCTTGTTTGCAGGTGGTGACTCTTTTCCTTATCTGTTGTTACTCTCAACTTCCATTTCGGCTTCCAATCCAGGCTGTGAATGAGCACAGCTCTCAATGTCCATCAGTGCATGTGCATTTGACTCTGGTTGATCTTCTTGTATTTGGGTCTTTTGTATTCTCCTTGATCTTCTTGTATATGTAGTGAAAATCTTGTCTTGCTCAATTTTTTTGGCAGCTTCTTGCCTCATATTTCTTGTCCTTACACTACTGCTGTGTGGAGGGACATTGCTTGACTTGCGCACAGGAATTTCCTCATCAATGTCAAGCATAAATCCTGAGTGCTCTTGCTGTTCCTATTCATCTTCTCCATCTTTGATTTGATTAGAAACCAGAAATTCCTTCCATGTTTTTCCCCTCCTCTGCACTTCAAATTCAATTAGAATTTTAATTAACCCAAAATGATACAAGCTTTTGTCCTCATTACCCTTTTGCTTTTGAATAATTTTTGACATCTTAGTCAAACTCTCTAAGAGGAAATAGGGTAGACTAATGGTGCATTGCCCTTTTACGTGCAACAGGAGTTTGATGTGATATAGATAGACTATGCTATAACGACCCTCACACATAACAAATTTCTGAATAATATACACCATTTCATCCCATGGGTGCATCAGCCAGCTCCTAGGGACACCCTTTTTCCAGTTAACATAGGAAACCCTCGACCTAGATATGAATTGGGTCCATGATTTTTCCTTGAATTGTTTTGTTTTGAAATATTTTTCTCCTTCTGGGCTGATTCCCAAGGTTTGTGCTATGGTGTCCTTTGAAATCCTAAAAGAGAAGTTGCCTATCAATTATTTCTCTCCATTAAATGTAAATGCAAACTGTTTAGTTACTTCTTCATTGTTCCCATTAAACTTCTCTAGGAAGGGTAGCCATTGCTTTTCCCTTAAAATTGTAATACACTCATCATGATACTGGGAACTATCAAATGTATTAGGCTCTGCTCTATTAGTCATTTTGACAAAGAAACTCCTGTTCTAACCCTCTTTGTTTATGCTTAATAATTCAACAAGGGTCTCTTGATTTGTTACCTCTATTTTTTGCTCCACTCAACCAACCCAGTAGCACCCTCTGTTCTCGAGGTCTCCTTCTTCAATGGCTTAGGCAGCGACCAGATGAATGTCCTCAGATTATGGTAGAGGTGGAAACTCATGAGCCCAATTACTATGCTCTCCCTTTTGTAGCACATGTTGTTCTCGACCTTCTTTGAAATCACAGCATTTGAATTACTAGTATGGTAATGCCCTTTTTACAAACTAAGAATGAAATGAAACTTTAACAACCAACTTGACCCAATTCACTATAATGATAATGCAAAGCGCATTCATATTAGAAAGACAGAGGAGATGTATTGGGTTGTATAGGTACAATTATGAGAACGCTGTAAGCATATATGGAGTGTTGGAGTGATGATAACAAATAGTTGTTTGCATGAGTTGACTTGGGTAGAATGATCGTGTTATAACTTGGCCGATTCAAAAAATGATGAATGAAATTGTTTAACACTTGGCTCTCCAATGATTCACCACCTTTCCCTTGCTCATTGGTACTTGACCAATTAGGAAAATGTTGGACCGATAATGAGGTTTGATGGTCGATTCAAGAATAAGGAGTTAATAACAAGGCTTGAAGGGTGGTGTAGGTGAAGATTTAAAAATCATAGCAGGAGTATGGTGATAGGCTAGAGTGTGTTGGGAAATGACAGTAGTTAGGAATGCGACAAGGGTGATGGGTATAGGGGTGTTTTTGAAATTGATCATAAGCAATCATAGTCATCATATTTAACACTAAAATAATCCAAGAATTTTAAATGTTAAAAATAGAAATTACAACAATACATTACACTTTGTTGGTTGATCAAGAGTTGAGTTGGCATGCATAGGGAGGACTGATCTTTATTGTCCAGATATGACTAATCTTCACTGTCCATAACAGGTCCCTTCTGAGATGAATTTGGATACAACAGGTCCCTCTGAGATCTGGAGAATGTTTGTGCAGCTTCTTTGAAATCTGAAAAAGAACTATGTGTGTGCAGCTTCCCTGATCTTTGGTGTTGATGGAGCCTCGGTGATAAGCAACCTTTGAAACTTTGTTGAGGCTTTGCTGAAGTAGCTTGAGATAGCAGTCTTTAACGGGTCCCTTTGATGTTTATTGAACGGGTCCCTCTAATGTTGGTGCTGGTAACATAGTCTTCTGAACAGGTCCCACTGCATATTGCTTGAACAGGTCCCTTTGATTAGAACAAAGACAACAACAACTTTTTTATTGAAATACTGAAGTGTTGAAACAAACTCTTTGAGAATTTACAATGAGGAGATGAGATAAGGAAAACAAAAATGCTGATGCTTCTCCCCCACTAAAGCTTTGACTTGTCCTCAAGTCATTATTGAATCGATGAATCAAATAGTAAACAAATAGAACAAGGAATTCTTACCAGCCAAAGAATTGGTTTTCAAGTAAGAATTCTGGGTTAGAGTGTGTCAGAGTCTGGTTTTCACATCTAAACCATTATTATATATATTTTTTTAATTTATATATATATATCTATATATCTATATATTAAATTGAAATGAAATGAACTAAGGTAGAGATACCACAATTGAAGGCTGCAATATCTCAACCTACCTTTGCTGAGATACAGTTTGAAGAAAATCCTCCTTGGTGATGGGCCGATGATAGAGTTTCAACCTATGGCCATTGACAAGATAGGGGTGACCTTCTCCATCAATGGTAATAAGCTTGACTGACCCATTTTCATAAACTTGAACTATTTCATATGGGCCCACCCAATGTGTGGTAAATTTGGCTTTATGATCTCTGAATTTAGAGTCAAAGAGTAAAGTCCAGTCTCCTTCTTTGAACTGTTTCTTTTTGATGTGTGCATCATGCCACTGCTTCTTTTGTTTCTGCATTAGGAGTGTTGTCTCCTCTGCTTGCTGCCTCATTTCATCCAGCTGGTTCAATTGCTAAATTCTTTCTTGTTGGGCTTCATTAAGATCAATTCCTAAATGTGCAACCATCTTATAAGTATGTATTTGAAATTCAATAGGAAGCATTACCTCTTTGCCATACACCAACTGATATGGTGTAAATCACGTAGTGTTCTTCCATGTGATTCTATAAGCCCAGAGTGCACCTTTGAGCTTCTCTTCCCAATTCATTTTGTTCATTGCTACGGTCTTAGTGATAATTCCTTCCAATGTTTTATTTGTGGATTCCACCTAGCCATTGGCCTGTGGATGGTAAGGTGTACTTCTTTTGTGCTTGATTTGGTATTTTTCTGTGATGTCCTTAACTAACTTTGAAGTAAACTGAGTACCTTGATCTGTCACTATCTCCCTTGGTACTCCATACCTTACAAAAATTTCTTCAAAAAGGAAGTTTACCACTGTTTGTTCAGTTGCCCAGACTAGTGCTTTGGCTTCAGCCCATTTTGTCACGTAATCAGTACATACTAGGATGTACTTCTTACCTTTGGAAGTTGGATTGATGGGTCCTATGAAATCTAGAGCCCATTTTTCAAATGGCTCTAAGTGTACTTGAGGCTGAAGTGGCATTTCATCTTTAGTTGTTGGCCTACCCATTCTTTGACAGCTATCACAACTCTTCACATACTTCTTGGAATCCTTAAAAAAATGATGGCCAGTAGTACCAAGACTAAGAATCTTAAATGTTTGGTCTTTTAGTGCAAAGGCCACCGGTTCTCATGGCAAGATTTTAAATATCATTATTTCATCATTTCTTACACATCATCTAATAATCATATCATAACCAGTGTAAAATAAATCTCCATTAACCCATGAGTATCGAGCACTTTGTTTGATTAGCCTCTTCTTTTCCTTTGGAGTAAAATATGGAGGTGTTCTTCCTATGGACAAATAGTTGGCAAAGTCAGCATACCAAGGATTCACTATTGAAATTGCAAATAAATTTTCATCTGGAAAAGAATTTTCAACTGGAACAACCTCACCTAGATTTTGCAGTCTAGAAAGAAAATCTGCCACCTAATTCTCCTTACCTGGTCTATCTAACACTGTGATGTTAAATTACTGTAATAATAACAGCCATCTGGTAACTCTGCCATTAGTTACTAGTTTATTCATAAAATACCTAATGGCAGAATGGTCAGTATGTACAAAAACCTCATAACCAATTGTATAATGTCGGAATTTATTCACGGCATGTATGATTGCAAGCATTTCTTTTTCTGTGACTGTGTAGTTTAATTCTGCAGGTGTTAGATTTTTACTAATGAAATAGATGGCATAATGACAAGACTCATCTTTTTGGCCTAATGAGGCACCTACTGCAGTATCAGATGCATCTGTAAGATGTGAAATGGTAGGTTCTAGTTAGGTCCTTTTAAGACTGGTGTGGTTGATAACGTTTCTTTAAGTGTTTCGAATGCTTGCTGACAATTATCATTCCAATTGAAAGGTGCATCTCTGGCTAGAAGCTTAAACAAAGGTAAAGCTATTCTACTAAAATGTTCAATAAACCTTTTGTAATAGGTTGCATATCCAAGAAAACTTCTTACCTCTTTTTGAGTCTTCGGAATTGGCAAATTGACAATGATCTGGATTTTTGATGGTTCAACTTTAATGCCTTGAGAAGAAATATAGTGTCCTAATACTATCCCTTCATTTAACATCATAAAACACTTTTCATTGCTCAGGGACAGATTATCTTCAATACATCTCTTCAAAAAAATTTCAAGATTCTCTAATGCATGCTCAAATGAATTATCATACACTGAAAAATCATCCATGTAAACTTCAACACAATCATGAACTAAATCAGCAAAAATAGCTAATACAACTCTCTGAAATGTAGTTGGAGCATTGCAAATTCCAAATGGCAAAACATTATAAGCATAAGTGCCCCAAGGACAAGTAAAAGTGGTTTTGTCCTGGTCCTCTAAGGCTATCCTGATCTGGTTGTAGCCATTGAAACCATAAAGAAAAGAGAATGATGATTTCCCAGCTAATGTGTCTAGCACTTGGTCAATAAATGGTAGTGGGAAATAATCTTTGAGGGTTGCTTTGTTCAATTGTCTGTAATCAACACAAATCCTCCACTTACCATTTTTCTTGGGCACTACTACCAATGGGGTAACCCACTGACTGTCAGACATAGGATAGATAAAATTTACTTTCAATAGTTTTTGTAATTCCTCTCTAACAATATCTTGAAGCATGGGATTCATTCATCTCTGTGGTTGCCTCACTGGTTTGATATTACTATCTGTATAAATATGATGAGTGCATGTTTCAAGGTGAATTCTGTGCATATCGGTGTAGTCCCAAGCAAATGCTTTCTGGTATTTTCTTAATAATTGAATCAATTTCTCCTCCTGAGATGAGTCTAGGTGAGTTCCAATATTCAAAGTTTTTCGTAGACTAATATCTATGGTCTTGGTCTGTGTGTTTGTGATAGATTGGATAGGAAAAATGTTGTAAAATGTTGTTTGCAAAGAATGAATGGTGCATGTTTCTTGAAAAATTTGTGCCAAAATTTTATCTGCATCATGGTATTGGTCATTTCTCAATTCTTCAGAAACATCAGGTTGAGAAAGGAACAATTCTACCAAATCATCATTATTATGTTCTTGAAAATCATAGATTTGGTTGATGCTAAAAACAGAT